>VXBX01009231.1:232819-255086 GCA_013400415.1 Scytalopus superciliaris
AAAAACAAGTAACAGTTGTTATCCAGTTTACATTCTTAATATACATCAGTTTGTTTGAATGTTCATAAAAATTGTATGAAAAATTTAGGCAGCAGACTGTCATCTAACTATTGTGCAGATGATAGCATCAATATTTTGCCATTTTGGAACTACATATGCTCAAAAGATAAAGTACCTGCTTTTTTCCTACTCTAACACATGTCTATTTCTTGAATTCTACCCTAAATGCTTCCATAAAATGTAAATCATCACTTTTTACTTTGGCTGATCCAACTCTGACACAGGGCAATATTGGTCTGCTGTTTACAACTTTATTGTCAGGGAAACACTGCTATTTGTTGTTATTATTCTGTTTCCTTTAAAGGCAATAAAATTATCTCTGATTGACATATGTCTATTGTAGCCAAGCTCTAAATATTTTTTTTCCCTCACTACAATTGTTGGGCCGATTATCAAATAACATATGTTAACACAGGGCAAGTAAATAACAACCCCCTCAAACTTGATACTGAAATGTACATACAATCTGTTTTGTGCTGGGTGTTACTGAAAACATTACCTAATGCAGAAATCCAGAATGGGTAAAGTTCTTTAGTGAGAAGCGCATCATCTATTTGAGAAAGAAAGCTTTTCAGTACATCAGTCACATCTTCAAGCTGATGTTTTCCTGCCCTTAGCTTAACACTTCTTGCATCTTTTTTGAAGCTTTCCAGCAGTTCAGCCACTTTGGAAGAGTCACCATTCTTAAGATAGATTTGCTTACTGCCTAAACCTAAGGTTAAAAAAATACAGGACAGAAAAATAAGTGAATGTAAAATCAAGTATTTAAAACTTCAAAACATCATTATATGAAAAGCATACATGGCTGCCAAACACGTTGTATTGCCTACCAAAATCTCTCTGACCTTTTGCATGTACTCTCTTTGCTAGTAAAATCACTGCCAAGTCTGCTTACACCGAACTAAACCTCTTTGCAAAAATACACATCATAATATTAAGCAAGCCTGAGATCACAATTCCAGGAGTACTTTACAGGAAATTCAAATCCCCAAATCTCTTCAGGACTTCCTAAAACAGTACTTTCAAAAGGCACAGTAAAGAAAAAAAGTTTTTATGATCAGTATTGTATTACACATAAAACACAGCTGCTTTCATGGGCAAAATTCCCATTATTTTAGTACCCTGGTGAACTCAACTTAGAACTCAAAGTATTATTGCATTCATCCAACCTGAAAGAATTTATTCTTAAAAGTCTCAAGATTAGTAGAAAGTATTCCTTTCTTCTGAATTTTCTGATGTTCTGGAAGACACCAGGCAGACACTCTTGTTGTATTTAACAACTAAGACCACTAAAGTTAACTTAGAAAAAAAAAAGTATGGTCTAAAACAAAGTCAAGACTACCTTCAATCACTGCATATAAGAGTAGTCAAAACTTTGATTTTTAAACGTTGTGTAAGTTTGGCATGGATGTGCAGTCCTATTTCTCTTTGTAGAGGTGTTTTCTGCATTCACATTTCTTGAAAGAGAATGGTACTTTATACAAAACCCTGCTTTTCTTATGTACCTGTCAAATTAAGTACTCTGTCAAAACCTATGAAATCATGTCTTATGTTCTAACAATTCACCTTTCTTGTAATTCCCACAAGCACTTCCATTTGATACCGCCTTTGTGTTGTTTATGTCAGGAACAACCATGGAACCTGATAGCATCTGTCTTCTGTAGACTACAACTAACAGACCCTATACAATGATGACACAAAAAGATATATATATATACAAGTAATGCACACAAATAATGCCTTCAGCTTGCAAATGTGCATTTTAACACACAGTAATGCTGATCCTTAAAAAAATGTATTTTTAATAAAGATCTAACTTATTTAAGACATTAGGAAATTGGATTTTAATTTAGAATACACAAATTGTTCTAAGTGGCAGACATAATTACACTGCTTTAACAACATTTCAGTGCATGAAATGGTACAAACTATGCTTGGAATAATTCCTATTACTAATGATTACAGCATGATTTAGTAAAAACCTTTTTCTTAGTTTTAGGCAATAGTTGTAACCCCAATACAACTACTTACCATAATGCAGCATAGCCATATGCAGAGGCTCTTTAGTTAAACTTCAGTCACTCAAATATAAATTAGGCGCTCTCATACTGACAGAGGTTACAGATATATTTATCCCAAAGACAGATTTGTACAGGATTGATATGTATTTAGCATTTCACAAGAAAACTGATGAATTTGCAGTAGTAAAAGGACACAAACATCATCTGCATATGACCTAATGCTATGGAAAGTTATGCTGGCAAAATTTTCTTAAATGGTAACTGACTACTCATCCTTAGGGTGAAAAAGCACTGAAAAACCAGCAGCCTAAGACTGAATTCAACTTCACAGTTAATACCAGTTTCCCAGAAGATGTGCTGACCAGTTCAGACCATAGCTTTGCCTGGTTCACTGAGCTTATTTTCATCTGAGATGGCTGCATTGGACCATAAGGCTTAGTTACATAAGGCAAATAAAGCAATATTTAAAATAGGAAGGTGTTTATAAAGGGCCTCTACTGGGCTGAATTTCCCCAAACTTCCTGTTCTCCAATGTGTGGTAGTGTACTTCACCATTGCGTCAAAGGCTAACGAGAGGCATGGTTTTACTTTATGTAATATATAAACTCCTTCAATAAGATCTGATGCTGGGGGGGCTCAGGTATTATAGAAATGATCTTAGGTTGAATAAAATTCACTATACTTACCATACTGTGTAACAAATGCTATACAGCTGTTCACTATAATAGGAACATCATTTTTGCTGAGCTGCTGATCTTGTAATGCATTACCATCTGTACCTGCTGCTTTTTCAATTGCAGTATACCAGACCATGAAATCCAGCTTTGTATGGCCACGGATGTATAGCGTTCTGAAAAGTACAAAAATATTTTGAATTTGGGAGAGAAATTTAAAAAATGATGTTACAGTACTACAGCAACAAAGCAGACGTCCAGAGGGGAAAAAAAAAAAAAAAGAAATACTTGGAGTAAGACATCAAGGCACTTTCCACCACACAAAGCTGTGATGGTGGTCTATTATTACAGCTTTTTTTTCTCCCAACTGCATTCATACTAGCAGTGCCACAATAAATAAAAGAAGATCCACAAACACTGTCACAAGCCTTTGAAAGAACCTGCCAACATTTTAATCACTCTTCTTCAGTCTTGTTCCTACACTCTCCATTCATATGTCCAAGACACAGTTAAGCAGGAAACAGATTTAGAAACAACTTTGAATACTGTGAAAGCTTTCTTTCTTTTCTATTCACACCACTACACATCATACACCATCTCCCCTCTTCTGTAGAGCACCTGAGACATACTGAACTTCTCTCCTATAAAAGTCTCAAAATGATCACCCTCAGGACACCACAGAGCTAAGGAACACATATGAAAAAGCTAAGAGCTGAGGCAGAATAAGTTAATGCAACACTTTACCTGTTTATCCCAAAACACCCTGTTCTGATTTTATTATTTAAACATGCTACAGTAATCTCCTCTGTTCCACCCTGACAGGCTAGCTTCTATGAGAAAATACTAAAATTGAAAATGCTGATGGTGTATGTCAATCCATATGCATGTATATAACAAACAGCTTCTTAAAATGGCAAGCAACCTTTTCTACATACATGTTCTTTGTATCTACAAAAGAAATGTAAAGGATCAGTTTTCTCTAATGACAACTTATTTGCTAATTCAAAAACTTAAATGTTCTACTGAGCTTCTATGAAAACACTTTCATCAAAATAGAAACGAACATTCATTTTGATTATTTAATTAAAAAAAACCCAAACCCTCAAGTATTTTATACGAGGTAATACTTAATTTCTTTTTTTTTTTAAATTAGCATCCTTCTATTTTGCTTTCATAAATGTTTCCATTCTAGCATTACTGTCTTGATAGGAAGTGAGGATGCAGCCAATGTATTACATGCATGGACCCAGAATCTGAACTGTTCTCAAGATCCACCATACAGACTGAGCCATTCAACAGCAGAGTAGATGACACTAAAATATTTCATCTTACTGAAGCCCTTTTCTAAGAAGTCTTTACTTCATGACTTCAAAAGTCATGTTAACCACCATACATGCCTGGGTATTAGAAACGCAGCCTCTCTCTTCTACTAAGAAAAATACAGTAATTTGCATAAAGCTGTCATATTTTTGCAGCAAAATGAGTGTGCCAAATTCAATGCTATAAAACTTTTTCTTAAGACCTGTCAGAACAGGTAGTTCTCAATCAACAACTTCCAAAGAACACATCACTCTCACTTTCTCTAGTATTGCTGTTGCCGTATATATTGGGAAAGTAAAAAGTTTGAATGGAGTGGAAAAAAATCTGACAGCGCATGATACTCTACTCCTTTAGTATTATTATTCACAGATCAGAAGAGGTTAGGACTATGATTTATAAAAGATTTATGGTGCTTCCCAACACAAGAGATACAAATATATGCATATTACTATGTTTTTACTTTCCCTGCAGAACAGCAGGATTCACATTACAATATTATGCAAAAGGATAAATGGAAGTCTCAATAGATTATTTTTTGTTATCTAAAGCATTATGATATATACAGGAAGCATCATAGTGTAAAGTGAAAATATTGCTATTTCTAAACAAGAAAAGGGCAACTCTGCTGCATATCAATGAATTGGTATCATAGAAGGAGAGAGAAAATACAGTATTGAACTTCAAAGGTCATATAAACTTATCAGTATTTTTCACAGAGATACAAAAGTCTACATCATGTGCCTGTCAATCAACTGTTGTGATACATGAATTACCTAAACTATGTGGAAAAGATCACCTTGTGTTTTATAGATCTTTCCATCTTCTTCTCAATGCATCATAGCAGAAAAAACATGTCAGAACTACCAAGATGTTCTCATTGCTTCCTAAATTTTCTAAAACGCTAAAATTTGAGAAGCTCTTGAGTGAAATTCAAATTACAAAGAAAGAAGTTACTTGATAATTAACAAAGAAAATGTGGTATTTAATTAATTTGTTTAAGTTAAGTTCATGACCAACAGACATGAAAGAGCAGTTGCTGGTAAGAAATATATGCATGAAAAATTTTGCTGCTGTCATGAAACCTGGATTATTGACAGAAGGCAACAAATTATTTTTCAAAAAAAAAAATAACTTTGCCCAGTCAAAAATCTCCAAAGTGGTCACATAAAAATATAAGATAAATCAGTGAAGCAATTTCACTACCATACCACAGGAGTGAAGAAGGGAGAAAAGGAAATTAAACCAGTGCCAGACACAGTTCAGAACTCAGTCATATTTCCTGTGAAAATGGCTTAGAAAGCTCATCTCAAACCTAAATAATTTTTTGCTGAGACAGAACACAGCCAGGATAAATTTGAATCATAAAAACATAGAGCAATTTAAAAATTAGAAGTTTAAATCATTCCTTTTTATTTTAATCCTTTCAGATGAATTTTTTTTTTCCAAATAGGAAATAATTTGTTGATATCCATGAACCTTGAAGGAATGAAAAGGAAAGAGGAAATAATTACCAGCAGAAGAGCAGAACTTTGCTCAAAGCACAGTAGTCTTCTACAGAACTTCATGAAGCACTAGAGACACCTTTGCAGATCTAGCTTCTGTTTTTCATGTCAATTCATCATCTCTTTCACATGGTTTTCAGACAGTAGTAATAACAAATACAAGCACTTCTCACTGAACTGTCATTATGAAACTATGTTATATTAAATCCAAGGTTTAAGACTAAGCATAAACACTGGATAAAATATAGTGATGTCCCATGTAGCACAAAACTGAGGAATTTAATAAGCTTATAGAAATAATCATTTGAAAGAATTACTACTGTAACGTTTATGAAGATCTATCATGCAGACTACCAACTATTTTGCACAGACTCTGAACTGAAATGCATTCCTTCAATATAAGTTCAGTACTTTCTATAGTGTGTTTATGTATGTGCTACTTCTTCCAGTTCAAAAAATTGATAAATAACACACACTTCATAACTAATATTTAGCAACAGTGATTGCATGGTGAATAATGACAGTTTTTGCTGTGTTGTGTGAATCACCATATAGTCCACACCCAAGAAATTAATAATTTAAGTATTCAATCAAACAAGAAGGCCTGTCAATGTATATTTCTGCCTTAGTCAATTGAGAGAATTGAATTGGCATAAATGACTGCAGCAGTCCCCAATCCACTAGTCTCAACATTGATGAAGCTACTGTTACCTTTTCAACTTTATTATTGACTACCAGCACATCCTTCTGCACCAGCAGTCAAACAACATATATGCCCACATTTTATTCACAACAGTGCAAGGCTTATCTTTAACCCATCTTGCAAAGTCCCTTAGCTTTAGCTATGTCTGTATGCTTTGTTGCACAGCTCTGCAATGGGAATGCAGTGGTACTAAGTGATTTTGTGTAAGGTTTGTGTCGAGGAAGAGTGAGAAACAGACATCAGCACAAATCAATGTCCTCTGGCAGTTTTCAAGTGATTCCAATAATCTACCTGCCTGAAAACAGAGGTATAAGAAGGTACATATCACTATGAAATTATATTGAAAAATCAAATTGCAATTAAAGCATGGAAATGCCACTAATAATTACTGTTACATGTAATGAAGGTCAGCAGTATTTCTTCAAAGGATATTGAGAGTCTTATATTCAGCACGTCATACTGGAAGCACAAGTCCTTTCATCTGAGTCTTATGCTTAGATTAATCCTGGATTCTATAGTTTTGTGCCTATGGCTGCATTTTATGAGAAAACTTACTGCTATCAACAAAGGGTTAAGAAAGCAAGTAATTAATGAACCATCAGCATAAAGAATTGTGCCAGTATGTAGGGAAGGTTTATTATCCACAATAGGAAAGAGTTAACTACAAGAGAAGCATAACAAGGGGACAAAAAAGCACCATCTGGATTACAGTATGGTCTGAAAACATTCACAGACACCTAAGAGAGACCTTAAATTATTACAGAAGAAAAAATAAGAAATATTTTAAACTCAAGTGTCTGCACAAGTTTCCATAAACTGTAGCATTAGGGATTTTGCATTAAATTCTATATATAAAGGAGACATATTTCAAAACTACTGCGTACAGCTGTTTTCAGACAGCTTTCCTCTCTTCAGTGCAGAAATCCCTCCATTGACCTCTGCTGAACTACACAGGAGTAGCTGTTTCACCTATCTATTATGCAACTTCTGCTTGGATGGCAACAGGAGATCAAGTATCACCAGTCACGCGAAGCATTTTAAAAATACAGAGGAGAGATCAAGGGAAAAAAATCCAAACTGAATATGCAGCAAATGAGAGGACAACTCTATGTGATCAAGGGAAGCAAGAAACAGAAATCTCGAAAATGGTTTGTTGTTTCTAGCAAGAAGTGAAGAAGCATTTCAACTATGAAAGCTGAACACAAGAAAAGGCAAATGATCATCTGATTATGGCACAAAACAGTGTTGTAAGAAGTCAAGATTTCCAGCTGAATTGGAGACAGCTTTAACAGCCTGGACAATATGCTCCAATAAAGACCAGAGTGCAATACAATTCCAATAGCTGCTATAAAAGAGAATGTGTTCCTCTGTAATTTACTTTAGCAAAGATACCCAAACACAAACATTAACATCTCTCAGATCTGAAAAAATAATAATGTAGACTAAGAAGCTGTCTAGAATTATTGTGAAAATTTAGCAAGTACACTAGCCTTCAAAAAAAGATAACCTTCAAAATTGAAGCAGTCTTGTGGTTTTGGAAATGTTTTAGCATGGTTCAGCCTCTCATGATATGCTTTTACTTGGTAACATGTAGTATTATTACCACCTCTTATTTCTGACCTGGCAGACTTCATTAGCTGAACATGTCAGATAGAGAATAAGTGAACAAGTGTAGAATGCCAAGCAGAAAACATGGTAAAGGAACAGAGGGGGTGGTGGGAGAAAGAGGTAAGACTGGATTATATTCATATCTAAGAGATTCCAGAAAATTCTTACGTGCCCTTCAGTAGTATTCTCTCTGAAATCTTGTATTTTATACAAGCTGGAAAGCAGTATGTACATTACAGACCAAAATCAACTGTAAATTCTTTTTTTAATAGATATGGATCAGATTAATGTACCGCAAACTTATTAAGTATTCTTTTAAGAATCAGGATTTCATAGATTTATTAGATTATAATTATTTCAAAAGCAATACAAAGTTTTTATATTACTGAAAATATTACTTTCATATGAAATCACTCAAGTTATTTGTGACAACATAAGCCATTCTTTTGCCTACAGTATTTAACAGAAAAAGTGTGAAAGAAAAAGATATATGTGTAAAAGTAAGACTTCCTATAATTAATCAGCCCAATGACTAAGACTGGAAAAAGAGGTGTGAGTATTTTTAAGTAATGGAAAGTCAGTAGGAAAAGTCTCAAGGAATTTTCATAATTTTTTCTAATGAAATTTAACAAGATATAAGACATTGACCACATTTATTTCTTTATGCAAAGGAAGATGGCTTTTGTTTGTTTAGGTTGGTTTTTTTTGTTTGGTTTGGGGTGTTCACTTTTCCCCCCCTACATTTTTCTTAGTTCTGGAAGAATCTTACTTGTTTTATTATTAACTCTTAAAGTACTATTTTGTTTTAATTTTATAATTTATCCTACATTTAAGTGACTAACAAATCAATATGAAAGTCATCAGCTATACAGAGTCTCTTCCAAGTGATCAATGTGTACCAAAGCTGACATTAGAGAAGCACAGACAAATAGGGTTAGACTGATAAAATAGCAGACAAAACTTGAAAACCTAGAAAGTGTGATGTTTCATTTAGTTGATGCTGATGATGTCTCAGAGATATTAATTAATTTATCTAGAGTTTGGAGTGGCACAAGGAGAATCACTGGCTTTATTTCCATTTATAGTAATGGGTCTAAAGACAAAGTTGATTTTATACTTAATAATTTTACACACACACACATATTAAATTGCTTATCACTCTAAGATGCAATCTCAATCAACTGCATTGAACACCTGCATACTTTCAGTGTAATATCCTAAGCAAGTATCACTATACCAAAGCTCATATATCCATATGGCTTTTAATGGTTAAGCTAATGTAAACCCTATGCATTTAAATGCTTTATGGCAGACTTCAGTGGAGAAAGATTAAACATATTCATGTCCACCATTAATCAGCCAGTGCCCCTGGTGAAACTATTTTCAAATAGTTCAGAATTTCCACTAAACTATTACAGCAGTTCAAGGAAAACCTTCCTTTACTTGACAGAACTATTGTAATGAAGTAAATAATAAATGCTGACTTGGAGCTAAAAGTTTTGCTCAGCACTAATATCTATGAAATTAAATGCAAGGTTTATATCCATCTGTTGGACTACACCTTGAATATGATACCTCTGATTCACTGGTTGGTGTGTGTGGCTTACTTTACACTGAATCTTTCAATATGCTTCTTTGTAAAAACAAACAAACAAATATACACAAAAACAAACAAACAAAAAAACCCCTACAATCAAACAAGCTGGGGAGGGGGGGACAAAAACAAAACAACAACAAAAAACCAAACAAAAACACCAAGAAAAACTGTTTCTTTCTAACCTGCATTGCCTTACAGGATTCTGAAATTTACACACTATCCTGGGAAGAGTTAAAAATGCAGAATACACAAGTTACAATGCCTTTCTCTGACAAGTTACTCCATTTCTGATTACATATCAAAGGTAGCTGTGGGGAGTTTTTTGTTCACCAAAGAGGAAAAACAATCTTCATTTATTAACCTATTACTGGCTGTTCAAGTGACTGTATAAACACTCTACTACTTCTTATACAGACACTTCACCAATAATATATGCTTGAAATAAAAAAGCCCCAACCTATCACAAACTGAGAATTATTTTCCATAATTTTTATTTTCATGTCTGAATTTTTACCCATATATGAGGCAGAAATAACCTACCTCACTAAGTTTCAACCTCCCATATCACTATAAATATGTCACAGTCATCTCCACAGAGTATTACCTACTTGGAAGCAGATATGGATCATGTTTCATAAGTATGATTTTTTCCCAGCTAGGGTGGTGTTAACTGAGATCAGACATTACAATAAGATTAACCAGGGGACTCATTCATATCCTCTCAAACCTGACCTACACAGATTGAGACATGGAATTCTGAGACATAGGAGTGATTAAAAACTCAAGAAGTAAGTAGTAAAAGCTCCAAAGAGGTACTCCGTTTTTTACATGGGGAAAAAAAAGTTAGGTCCTTTTGAAGAAACCATTATTGGCAGACTAATCTGGGAATAATTTTCTCAGTGGGAAAACTGCTTTTAATTAAGTAGTGCTTGTTAGCATTTCCTGACACAGACATAAATCGTAATTAATACACAGAGATTTTCCCTCCTTTATAAAGTCTGCAAATTTACTCTCTCACTAACAACTCCAAGTGAAAAAACTTCAGGACTTATCAGCAAGAATTCTAAAACATCAATATAAAAACAGATCAAAGCTTCATTCAGAGAGAAACCTTACCTTCCTTTTTCAACGAGCAGCAGGACGTCTATTTTCTCTCCATTTTGCATCACACTACTGGTTGCTGAAAACGAAACACATACACATTCATATGGCCTACACAGACACATACAGGCAAATACATATATGTACACACATATTGACATGCTTTTTCAAAATGATCTTTAGTGGCAGAAGGAGCATGGAATTCTTAAACTTTACAAATAAAGAACACTGCTGATAATAGAGACAAAACTCCACAAAACAGCAAAATACATTTACAAGAAAAACTAATACAGACCTATCGACATATACTTTTTAATGTGAAAACATGATATGGTGTTTTATTATACTAAATTTGTAAATACAAGTTTTATAAGACAATGATTAAGAAGTAAGGTGGATTTTAGACTCTGTTAATTTACTTGTACCCTAATGGCTGCACATATTTACAATAACATAACACTACTTCTACATTTTACTGTGAAGATCACTGCCACCTTTTTTATGTTGCCTTATGCTATTCCTGCTTTAAAAAAAAAGAACCCTGTAAAACATCTACATTATACATAATACAGAAAATACATCTGGATAGTTTCCAGTAACAGTGCTTATAAAACTATATTGTGGTCCATACCATTAAATGTAACCTGCTTACTAATTCAAAACTCTGAAAAGTTAATTTCTCAAAGTTTATGTCTTATATATAATCCACATCTTATTTAAGCTAATTCCCAGAGACAGTAAAGTTCTGCATATCAGTGAAGCTCAATAAGCACATTGCATGTTATATGATGGTTTTGTGTCACACATACTCCTGGCATCACCTGTATTTACTGAATCAAATATCAAGAAGTCAAGTGACTGTACTTCCACAAATGATTCATTATTTGTCAAGTTTCAGTTATACAAATCAGTATTAATAGTGGAGCAGATTTATTTTGGTGGCAGCAAGAATCAAAGAAAAGATAGGAGTGTGGATATGTAGTATTTTGAAGAAATACAACTAATATTAAAAAATGCAAGCAAACCCAATTCTCAACTGAAAGTTAAATGTGTTTCATTTTTATACATGGGATATATGCAGATTTTGGATGCTAATATGATTGTGGCAGAAGCAATTATAGTTGCATCCTCAAAATAAGTATCAGAATCAGTTCTCCCACTGCCTAATCTTTTAATTCTGAATCAAGATCAAAAAGTATTCACAAGTTAAAAGCCAGCTAGAGGCATAAAAACATTCCTGATTAAAAACCACCTTCACAGTGTTATTGATGGCAAATATAAGGTGGCGGTAAATAAACAGCAGAAAGCCCAGTGGCAATTACGCAAGCTCTTGCAAAACAGCCCACAATCTGACAGCATTTATAAAGAGGATCATCAATAAAGAGCTAAATTATCTTCTCTATGTTACTTTTATATAAAACCTCAAATTATATTTACTTTCCTACATAACCTATTGCCTTGTTCAATATGAAAACATGTAGGGCAGATATGCTTAGAAAGGATTCAAAGCATAATTACAAACAATGACATAAATGGTCACAGAAGACCATTTGTACAAATATTTTTATCTTCCCACATCATGATATTGAGCAAAGAATATTTATTTTTAGAAAACATGTAAAGTTGCTTAGCCTGTGAATTTTTTTCAAGAGAATTATAATTTTCCAGTACATTTGAGTATTTTAAAACTAGACCTGTCAATCATCTCAAGAACACATTCTGCAGTGAGTATTTCTGCCCTGTCAAAAATATGAGACAATAATCCCAAAAGTTTATATATTATTATTCAATTCTGTACTCTTGTAAGAAAGATACTGCTGCAACTGGAACAAAAATTGTCTTCATTCAGTATAAAGCTGTGAAAAATTTCTCTAACATGTGCCACAAAGTAGGAAAAGAAAACCCCAAGACAAAACCTTACCCACTCAGCACTTAGATAAGAGTTAGAAGAACATCTCGCTCATGTGAAGGAATAGTTACTGAGCTTCCCAATATTTATTATTTTGAATGTAATAGAAATGTCCTTAAGAGTGAATTAATCCCACAGATCATTTCCTGAATACTAGATCTTAAACAAAATCCTTACTTAGTTCTTGCAGCCTTCTTAGATATATGGAATCTTCTTCAGCATTCTCCATTTCAAGACAAAAATAAAGGCTTGACTTCTCCATAGCAAACCAGCCTTTTCTCCACTGATCCAGGTTATGACGATCTTTGTAGTACAGCTGGCCAATCAGGTCACAATCTCTCTCTAATAAGGATTCAGCCACAGGGGGAACAAAATGCTACCAAAGAAAATAGGGTGAGTCAGATGAAGGAAAACAAAATCTTTGCCTATAAAAACCAAAATCAAGACATTGCAAATCTATAGGATTCAAGGATGAAAGTCACAGCAAAAAAATAAGACTTTCAGCTATATCATTTATAAACCCATATCTACACTAAATTTAAAATATAAAATCAAGCTTAGTATTTTTTGGATTCATACTCTGCAATTCAAACATTTTTGCTTTTTAAACTACAATTGATTATTGAGTTAGCAATGTGACTACTAAACTTTGGTACTGTATAAAATAGGGTAATGCTTTTTGAATTCTATTTCAGCAAATAAAAGGATGCAACCATAAACTACTTAGCTGAAATAAATTCATATAGTGTATGTCTATACTAGACCACCTTTAATATATTCTTAAGGTTGGCATTAAAATGGTGCTTCAATTCCTTTTGCATTTTGTTACCTTTTTTCAAACATTAAATCGTAGAGGTTATTTCTTCCTGCTGCACAAGAAACATTTACACACAGGACAGATTAGTAGTAATCAAGAATGGCTTCTCAGAGGATTTTAAGCTAACAATGACATTTCATTCTTTGTGCAAAGGCTCCTGGCCTAACCGGAAAATATAATTATCAGTATTACCTTAGCTATTGCCAAAGTCCATTTTCTTTGTGAATATGCAGTTTCAGCTCCAAATTGAAAAACACGTTCTGACATTAAGTAGATTTCAAAGGTAAAGATGTCCCTAAAACAAGCAAGAGAAAAAATGCAGCTGTATGTAGCCTTCATAACAGCAGACATGCAAGAATTTTATTTTTGCATTTTTTCATTATTTCATGTGTGTGGAATGGAATCCATTTCCATTTCACCTCCAATCTTACAAGTACAGCCCAGCTAATAATAGAGTGCTTTATAATACAACATGATAAAAGTACTTTTCAGGTCAATAATACATGTTTAGAGGCTATGGCATAATAGTTTTTTCAGTAATTCCATAAATAATAAAAATGTTTACATATAGTCATTGAAAATGCACAGGCAATTTTTTGCTTTTGCGAGTTCATGTGATCTGAGCAAGTATATTTTTGTGATGAAATCAAAATATTTTCTTTAATATAAGCAGACCAACTCATTGAATTGGAAGTTGTAAACAAATTGAAATGGTTCAGAACAAATTGGTTCAGATAGACTTTTAGATGTCACTTGATCTATTCTGCTCAAAAAAAGGATTATCAGAACAGCAATGAGAAGTCTTGAAAATCATCAGGAATGGAGAGTACTATTTCTCTCAGCAACCTGTTCCTGTCCTCCACCACCCCTCTAATGAAGTGGCTTTTCCTGTCATCCAGGCCAAATCTTCTAGCGTGTGCATGCTCACTGCCACTACTTGTACCACCTGCCATCACCAAGACGTGTATGAATATGATTTGAAGTTGCTGTAGTTCAAGAAGTTCTTAAAAACCTTTTTAAGAGAGGTTCTTGTGTTTGTGGGCTTTTTTTATTAAACTATTTATTTAAACTAAAAGCATTATAGTACTATATTGCAGAAAAATACTTTTAGTTTTACATATATACACAGACATTAAAAAAAACATAAAGGAGTTTGTTAGACAAATCAAAAGTATAATTCAAACAAAATGCTGTCCTAAAAAAATCAAGTATCACTGGAATGCAACACAGATTTAAATCAATCTCCACATGATGTTTCCAATGTACAACTCAGATGTGAGAGAATTATAAAAGAAAAACAAACCAAATTAAAAAAAAAAAAAAGTTGTCTTCAAACTAACACAATGTTCATCAGCTACATTGTTGTCCTCAGATGCAGAACAAAGAATGGGTTTCAAAGACCAACATCTCTGTGGCCAAATCCAAAAGCAATGAGGAGAGCTCTAATCTGCTGCACTATTATAAAGAAAACACAAAGCCAAGATTTTGGCTTGAGGCAGAGGTCAATCACAGAAAATAAACGAGTATTTATTATTGAATTTATCATCACATAATCTTTGAAGCACTGAAAATACGCATTACAGATTTAAGAAGAAACAGATATACATGATTTAAGCTGCCTTTTTTAATGACCCTCACATTTTAACTCTATCACTAAAAAAAAAAAAAAATAAAATCCCCAAACACCACATAGCACTTATTTTCTTATTTCTTGAAGTTAAATGAAATAATTAAGCCTTTTTTTTTAAATTGCCCATTCAAAATTCAAGAAAAAATTAAGAGCTCTAAAAACCCAGAATAAAACCTCTGAAACACCTGAGTTTGTTTATTGAAATATGAGTCTGTGAGCTTACCCTCTATTTAAAAAGAAGTCTGTCTTGTGTACTACAAGACAGATAACTTCACTGATGTCAATCATACCATTAGGAGTGGTAGTTTTATCATTTTCATAGTAGCTCAGAAAGCCACTTTCCAAAGTGCACCATCTTTTGTTGCAGTCTGTAATTAAAGAAATCATAGAAAAGTCAGGCTTTTTTAAAGTAATTATTATTTTTTTTTACAATCAATAAATACAAGGTAGAGTAAAAAGTCTTCAGAGCAACTTCAATCTATTATTTGGCATATTTAATTACGAACAAATGTTTACTCCCTCTTATGATCTAAAACACGAATACAGCACACGACATAGAATATGAATGACTACTTGCTACTGAAAATACTCATGCATTCATTCTAGTTTATATCTGGTTCTTTGAACATAATCTGAGGTGCATCTGATACCACTAGTCCAGAAAAGCAGGTCCTAAGATAAAATACAATTTTCTACAGTCTTAAAATTCCTATATGGCTAGCAAAGTATTTGTGAGAATTTGGTAAAAGGGATCTGGCAAAAAAAAAATCCCACAAAAATCAAACAAAAATACCAGTTGCAGTTAGCAAATACTTACTATGTTATCTGATATTTCATGCAATTCCTTTTTCTGTTGTTTGCTATATGATTTATACACATTTTAGAAATATCTTGGTACTATTTTATTAGTATTTCTTTGCATCATGCTATTTGCTATCTAGTGCTATCTAGATTCTGCTTAAATTTACATTTTAAGTACTAAAACATATAGTTTGAAAATATATAGGTTTACAGGACTTAAGCACCAAATTTTTAAGGTTTTGATTGTTCAGGGGTTTTTGCCCCACTCCAGCTTTCCCCCTCCCACCCTTCAAAACCTCTTTTATAAAATAGCTCACTGTTTCAATATTCATTAAACTGTCACAACTCTCAAGAACGATTTTGGAATAACAAGGCTTTTGAAAGGGCTCTATAAAAAAACCTTTTACACTAGAAACAGAAGCAAAAATCAAACCTGAGCCACTAAACCACTAACCTTTACTTTTTGATCCACTACATCAGAATAGCACCAACATTTGGGCTCACTTCCTGCTGCTATCAAAAGCTGTTAATTAACAACTTTTCTCAAAAGTTGTGTACCCCTGCTGAAACCACTAATGCTGCTATAATGAGAAGTACACACAGAGTTGGTTTACTCTCTCCTGCACTGAGACACACATAAGGAGAAACTGGACTGTAATTCCAGGTGTTCTACCTGGTTGGTATAAAGCCTGTGTTCAGTTCACAGCACTTCTTGAGTGTCCTTTTACCAATAGGGCCTAAAAAGGGATAACAGACTTCTGTTAAATTGTCAGCCCTTGGTGCTAAAGGCAAGGCTGACAGCTGCCTCGGAGATTCCTAACACTAACGAAGAAGGTAACTCTAATGGTTAGACAGCTTCACAGGATTCTGGCTGGGAGCACTATCCACAAAGACCACTAAAAAAAAGAAAAAAATTATCAAATGCCCCAAACTTAGACAAGTATTGTGCTCCCTCTGTCTTAGTGAGGTCTCAATTAGTTCATGGCAAGTTAGAACTGCTTCAACAGGACTTCTTTTCTCTAGAACTAAATAGGTCATTTTTTTCAGGTAACATGACCTTATTTGAATATTTACAGGCAGAGAAAGGAACTGAAACTATCTCCCACACACTAGTACTCTAACCATCAAATTATTTCCTAAAGAGAGTAAGAAGGAAAATAAAAATACTGTCACTTATTCACAATAATCTTCATGCTAATGAGATTTAGAAACCATTCTTGATGTAGGGGAAAAAAGGAAAAAGAAAAATTATGTATTTTATGTTTTAAACAGCAAAAAAATGTTGTCATCTAATTCTTAAACATGGCTGAGATACATTAAAGCCCTCAGGCAAGCGTACTTTCTAAAACAAAATTGCAGGGGGTTTTGTTATTGTTGAAAAGATGTTATTATTAAATTTTCCTTCCTTGCCCCATTTGTCTCCTTGACAGCAAAAGGTCAGAGAAGCCTCTTCCTATGTATCTATAAAGAACCCTTACCAGAAACATCAGTCCTGACAAACACATGGCTAATTGAACATTAATGCAAAAACAAAGAAAAGAAACAACCACCAAAAAAAAAGCAAACAGTGGAATATATACCATCTTCAAGACACTATCACAGAGGACAAAACCTGAGCTCAGAGAAATCTGGTTCCTTTCCATTTTACTGTATGCTCCTTCAAGTAATAAGTGCAATGCTAAGCAACAAACTACAAGCTTTCAAAACAGCTCCATTTCTGTCCACTAAAAACTGAAGGAAAAAAAAAAGAAAAAAGAAAGAAAAACACAGACGACTGATATACAGAGAAGACCGGGTATATCTACTGTGATATATACACATTTTCAGCCCAAAAAGCCCAATTTGTCAGAGTTCTTGGAAGTGCACCTTTCTACTTGGAATATTTTGTAAATTCGTGAGCTTGAAAAATATCCTAGGTGTTAGCCATTTAAACTCCTACTAACAAGTCAGTAATATTTCCAAATGATTTCTGTAACAGAATCATTTTAGATGAAAACTAATTTTTGGGTCTTATCTAAATATAATTAAAGTGAGAAGTGTTTCTAGTTGGTTTTTACTTATAAAATACTGTGTTAACTGAATGAATTTTTCAGTTCAATCTTCTCTCTCTGTCAACTACTGAATAAAGAGATCAAGACAATCAGTATTTTATCTGAAAGCGGTTTACTGAATCAAAAGAGGATATGTCATATCAAAGACATCTTATCTTTCAAAATTAACACCAGAAGTTAAAAAGACTAAAATTCATCCAAATCATGCATATTCATGTGTTATTCAAATACATAAATTAAATGTGAAATACCTTCTTTTAATTTCTTCTCTGTAAGAAGCTTAGCAGCATTAGAAGAAACATTGTATAAGAATTCACAAAGAAAAGTGGAATGTGAAGAATCTTCAGAGAAGCCAGTTTCAAAACAAGTATCGTAGTTTGGGAAATCTATTAAAAGACAAAGGAGTAAATAACATCCATGTCTTCAATTATATCAGTTATAACCATTTCTACACAGGTCTTTCTAACTGTGTATCTGTAAATATGTAATTGCTCTGCAGTAGCTTTACAATAACACTGATAAAACCTACTGGATTTATTTTTATAATAAAGAATAAGAGTCTTACATATTCATAAAATAACACTGGTCCACATTTGTTACAACATTGCCGTTGTCTACCACTGCTTGTCCAGGTAATATAAAATAGGGTTTTCTGAGGTAGTAAGCTTTCATTTTCCTTTCTCATGTAATACACTTCAATAAAAGGGAATTGCTTCTCTTGAGGGATTATATGGAGTTTACCAGCAAGGCTGGCAGCAGACAGACAAAGATTCTGAGAATCATCATCAACCTGCATTGACCTCTCTCTCTGAAAATAAGAACAAACACCAGCACATGATGGTGCTGCTTTGGCTGGAAGGCCAAAAGTGGAAGAGACAGAGCCAAGACAAGCAGACTTTTCTCCCCTTAGCCTTAGGACTACTTGAGACCATAGCTAGCAAAAAAACCAACCAAATAAAAAAAAAAACAAAAAACAAAACACATAGCTGCATGGTTGCACTGTGACTGAGCTCAGCATCCTATGATCCAGTGCACAGCCCTAGACTGAGCAATATTCAGGCAGCACTTAAGGCACTGTGCTTGCTCTAAGAATTTAATTAATTCATTCTCATATTTCCCACTAAAACTTCTGTTGTTCAGCCTATAAAGTGTTACTTCACAGAGTGACACAAGCCAATGGAAAGTGGTCCAGGGACTATGTGCACATAGTTTGGGGGTTTTTTCGGTGTAAATCTGCATGTGAACTTTCAGCCCCCAACTGCTTCAAATACTGTTCAGCCCGTTTAAAGGGTAAGCTCAGTCACACCCATACTCTGCCATTTTTTTATTTATTTATTGTTAAGAACAGCTTTCTGTTTTCAAGAGCCTCATAACAGTCACACACTGCAACCGGAACTGTTGGCTTTCATAGCCAAAGTTTATCACATGCTCCAAGCTGCACAGCAACTCTGATGGGGGGCAGGCAGGGGAAAGGTTTTCTGAGATAGATTTTCTGAAAGGTTTTCCACAGGCTCAAGAGGAGAGTTTTATTTTGGGAGGAGAGTTTCTGAAAAAAACAGGTAGGCCTATGTGCAGTAGGGGTAGATATCAATTTAAATAACCTTTAAGAAAAAAACAAAGTGCCAGATGAACACTACAGATATATATTAGCTGTATATACCCATTTTCTCTCAGACTGATAATATTAGCAGAAAAGATGACTTATTTTCTTCTGTGCTATAAGTAACACTATGAAATCATTGAATTACTGGGTTGTTTGGGGGTTTTTTGAGTCATAAACATGATGGCTGAGCAAAAATAGCAAATTTGTACAGAATTCAAATTATGCACTACTGAAATCCAGTTAACACCATCACAATTGCCCTTCTGCTATAATGCTATTGTTCAAAGCAATGTCAATTTTCCTTCTGAATTATTCCCTTCCCTTTTGCTCAATATAAAATTATGAGATCAAAAGAAAGAAATACATCCTACCTGAGAACTTATTATGGTACAGGAATTCCATCTGCAGTCTTTGTCCAGCTTTCTTGGCTAGTAAGTATGGAGTGCTGTAAACAGGGTCTCCAGTGGCACACATGGCATCAGCCCCACTGAAGAGTAACATCAGAGTTTCTAGCACATCATGCTTGACTACAGCAGCACACAGGGCCTTACCATGGAGAGGGAAAATAAGAAGTCTGTTTAAATTAGAAAGTTACTGGCAACAAGTATATATAAGGTAGATGCAAATCTTTTCACCTCCAATATGATTCTCCTGCAATTTCAAAGACTATAAACATTTATAAAATGTCAGAAATCAAAGTAATGTCTGAATCTAGAAAAAAGCAGCAGCAACAAGAAAAGAAAATACAAAAACAGCAGCAGCCCAAACCCTGCAAGATGTTGCTGGCACAAATTTCACTTGGGAAGGATAACATGAATTAATACAACTGGAGGGGAACCTTGCTGATTATTTACACCAAACTACTGAAGAAAAAAATAGTCTTATTATTTCAGACCTTAAAACTTCAACCAAAGAGACAAGGTTAGATCCTTAAACTCTATTGCTAGAAATTAGATTGAAATTCCTAGGTAATTTTAAAAAACCACACTCACAGTCAATAAGGTAACTATTCTTATTAATTGTTCACCTTCCTTGAAATCTGAAGATCTCACCAGATCCTTTTATTTTTTGTATACACAAAAACAGACAAACATGACCCGCTCTTTTTTTTTTTCCCCCACAAGGTTGGTCCAAAAACCTCAAAACCATAAATGGCTACACAATTACAGCAACCTGTTTCATTTAAATTTCCATTATTTAATATTTATTTAAATTATTTAGTTAATTAATTAGTTTATCTTAAATGATTAAAGCGGAAGTCACTCAACATAAGAAGATCACTACTATGAAATTTAGCTGCTCTAATAAACATAAGCATCCAAGAAGCACAAAATGACAGGGAAGACAGTTCAGTAAAAGTTCTAGAATGACTTGGCAAAAAATGCCTTATTACATGGTAATTTCATGTTTCTGTAGAGAATTTTATAATTTTTCCCAATATTTAAATGATTATTTGACAGACATCCTTCCCTGCAAAATACAAACCCCCAGATTTAAGAAAAATCAAGCTTGTAAAACACAGTTACCTTCTGTGGTCTGCAGTTACACTAATAAATAAAATCTCTTGCACAGCCACTATCAATAAATAGAAAGTAATCCAAATGTCACATTTTGCAAAGACAAAGAGCTCCCCGTAATGCCCCAAAATGTTTCCCAACTCCAATGAAATGCAAAAAACATAAATTACAGCTGTACAGTGAGATGGTTCTACCCTTTGGCTAGAGGTGTTTCAATGACAACTATTCTTATATGCCCTTATTTTAATTAATTATGTAAATGACTAATCTAGAACTTATAAAATGTACAAAAAATAATACTTCCTTTTTCAACACAATAACAGTGAACAAATGAGACCACTCTGGTTCAAAACACAACTTTGATATGTTACTGCCTCCCCACAACCTCTGCACATCGTTTGAGAAATTTTTACTCATGTAATTGAATGCATTAACATTGTAACATAATGCATTTAAACTCTTCTATATTCATAAACTAAACAATCATAAGTCAAACCAAAAGACAGTAGAATTCGCTCAGACATCAGAATTTACACATAGATAATTATGATTAGAATTTTCCATTTTATAACTGTAAAGAATTTCTGTTATTTGTGTAAAAGGAAAAACTACGAACACACATTTTTAATCATTAATTTTAGCTTTTTCAATTCCAACAAGCTATGAGCTCTTATATAAAAGTGTATGAGCTACTTTCCCCATTGATAACAACGAATCATCTAATGTATCTGAATGTTAGATGTCAGACACAAAGATATAAAAAAACACTCAGAGAAGGAATCTAAAGAAGTGAAGTGGAAATCTGCATCCCTAGACTGTGCAGTTGAAGAAAAATAAAGATCCATATTCATTGATGGCTCAGAAAAATGTATTAGAGGTACCATGTAAGTACCATAACCTTCTGCAAACAAATTAACTGGAAAAAGAAGTTCATTTTCCCAGTAGTCATGAAATTACTCCTGTGAAAGCTCCAAAACAACTCTTATTCAACTGCATCAGTGTCACTCAGGAATCTGAATTTTTTTCTCACCAGTTTAACAAGATGACCAAACTGCACACAGATACAATACAATACAAAAGTACTCTATGGGCTTAACCATGGTCGTATTACCTTATTCAACTGTTCCTTGGTTTTGTAGAGAAAAGGTGCTTTCCTAAATTTTCCCTCTTTGTATTTTTGTGTAATGAATGCTATCCTTTTTTCTGCAGGGGCATCGATATGCAGCTCTTCATCTGGAGGAAGATTTCCTGCCCAAAAACTGTTTGCCCTCTTATTTCCAATGACAATAAAGAGCTGGATGAGGTGCAAGGGGAAAAAAAAAAAAAAAAAAAAAACAAAAAAACTATAAGGAA
>VXBX01009231.1:262958-276719 GCA_013400415.1 Scytalopus superciliaris
TTTTTTTGTGTGTGTGTGTGTGGAGGACTAAGGGGATAACAGCAACAGAAAATGAAAATTGAAATTGATGCCATGATTTCAAGAGACTATATTTCTACACACACATACATATATAAATATATTTGTAGCTTATTTTGAAGTACAAAAAACACAGAAGGACAGAACTCTGAAGTACAGAAGGAGTGCTGGTGTGTGCTGGGAACGCAGTGCTTTTGGAAATTGCTACATCAATTGAGTATTCTCACTGCATATAAGTTTCCTTCCTGTCAATTATGAGATCATGGTCCCTTTGCTTTTTCTGTCTTTAGCTGTCAGATCTTGAGCTCATGCAATATTTAAGGATGTGCACACATGCACACACATAGATATATATAATAAAGCTCCAATAATTGTAAGAGAGAAGAGATAACAAACCAAGATTATGCTACATATAAATCATATATATACACACATGCAGGTATGTGTGTGTGTGTTATAAACACACACATACTTTTTTTTAATAGCTATCATTCTTACCACAGTACCATTACTTTACAAAAAGATTGTTCATTTTTCTGACACTACTCTTGTCCTACTGTCCATACACAGAAAGTTCTTGACCTGTAATCACAATATCTCTGATGAGAGTTCCAAAACAGGACCTTACACTGTTCCTTGAATTTACCATTTAATTTGCAATAGATTTTTATGTTTACTCTGGGGAAGCTGTCACAAAATTTGTGACAATTAGACTATTTCTGGAAGGTCTGAGAACTCCCTTAACAATTTAACCTGATTTAGACTTTTCCTTCATTCTAAACCCATGGCATTTGATCCCCTTAAAACAAACAAATCATCCCAGAGGGACTAAAAGCCAGTAACTAGAATACCTCAGATGAAGCTTTGTTTCTTTCCTCTTTTCATTAATTGGAGGTATATACCTCAACGTTTCCAGCTATCAAGGAAGGCTAACAACAGAAATGTGGGGAAAACTGGCTTCCACATTTATGAAAAATTTAGACATTTTTATGCATTAAAGAGTGTGAGAAACAGTGACTAGTAATGCAGAAATTGCTTTGATTATATTAATTCTTCTCCACAAGTTTACATTGATTTCCTCTCCTTTTACATATAGTGGACTTAGCAGCCCCAGTTATTTTCATCAGGCTTTTCAAATCTTTACAGACTTGCATCCCTCATTACAGCCTAAAACATTTTAATATAGATTTCAGGTGATAGTTACATATCGTGGATTGGAACAGAAACCACCATGAGTAAAGACATATGCACTCTCTTACAGTCTTCCTAATGAGGTCTCAAAATGGAACAGCAGTGAAGCATGTACTATATAACTACACACACAAGAAATGATGCTAAAAGAACATGAAGTTTGCCAACTCAAGTCCTGATGAGCAAGGAAATGCCAGAATTCCAGTTGTCTGTGCATATTAACTGTGTAGCTTTGTGTTCATCTGTTATGGTATGTGAGCTAGTCACATCATCAGTTTTATGTTCTTCACTTAACTAAGCAAAATTTTTTCCTCCCATAATAGAACCACTTGAAAAGCATTCAAGCTATTCTTGCAAAACAATTTGTAATGACAACCTGGCATCCAAAATTTTGGAAGTTAAAAAGAAGGAAGACAGCAAAAGGTAAGAAGGGCCATATAGACCAGTTCTAGTCAGTACAATGTAGTAGGCTTGTCTGCAGTGGAGGGTATTGAATATGTTACTGGAGTATCTCTGTATCCCTCCACATCATTATGTTATAAAGGAATCTAATACATGTACTTGGATATGGCTCTGTGATGAAGCCAACACATAAGAAGTGGGAATAACTGAGAGATTAGTTTCAAAAATGCATTCCTGACCAACACTCTAAGGTAGTTACAACCTTAGATGTTACTTCTCATATAAGTTACAGATCCCTCTATTCACTTACTACAGAAGTAATTCAGAATCCTCACTTCAGCAGCTATGTGTGTGTATTTTGCAGTATCGATATAGTTTTATATCACTTGATTATGTACCATCAGTCCCATGCTTTGTTTGTTGTATGGGATGGATCTAGGACACAAAGATGAAAGCTCCCTTCCTGTATGGGCTGCAAAGTACAAAAAAAAAAAAAAAAAAGGTGACTGAATACTATCCTGGAGACTTAGCTCTTATCTTTGCCTTTTTCAGTTTCTACCCAGTTTAAATCAAAAACTTTAGCATACAGTCATTTCACTGTACATTTTTCATTTCCTAGTACCTGACTTTATGCTCTAGGGTTTGATTTGCAGAACTGCTGAGCAATTGGAACTTCAGCCGAGACCTATGAAAGCAGTATTTTGAGCAGGTATAGTTTGACAGAAAACTATTACCTCCCAACTGCCCATAAAAGACTGAGAAAACAGAGAATGCAAAATATATGGGTATTTGAATCCTTCATTCTGTTTCTCAAAAGTGTGTGGTCATATGAAGGAGACAATCATGTTCCTTTACCTAACAGGAACTGATGAAAAATAAATTAATCGCTGTTCCTCAAATAGCCACACATAGCAATTACTGATCATTACCTCAAAGAACATTCCTTTACCGGTGAAGGATTCTTTCAAATGTAAAGCACTTTTCAACAGCGTGCAATAAAAAACGCATGAGTTAGTTCATGAAAAGAAATTAAAATTACCAAACAGCTACTAAATAAATAATGCACTGAATGAGGTAGTGATCCTCTGGAAGGAAATAGCATATTATACTATCTACTGCACAATATTATAATTGGATGAAATTAAGGTCATAGAAGTAAGCCCAGTTTTCCCATTATTAGAGTGGGTACACAAATCTGTAATCAACATAATGTTATTTCACATGGATCTTCCTTGAATTTTCAATGTTTTTTAGCTGAGTTGTTCACAAAAATCAGATTTACAGAATCACAGGAGCCTCTGTCACCCTATGTAACTCCAAGTAATTTTTTACTCTAGATAGATGCTTGGCTTCAATCAGTCAACATAACAGAAGCCAAGGAACACGACCGGTCTTAAGATTTAAGGAATGTAGATCAGAATGGACAATGTGGAGCCTAAGTTTCACTATTCTTACTCCCCAGTTCCAGAAGGAAAGGTTTCAGTGTATCGTCACAGTGAATTAAGACAAGATCATGCAATCTGGAAAGTGACATTCAAAGTCAACATGCAGACATAAATTAAAAACCTTCTAGTTCTTAATCCTCAAAAACAGAGCTAAAAGAAGACAACAGAGAGTAGAGAAAAGGTCATAATTTCAGATGTTCATAAGTTTATCACTAGTGCAGAAGCATGCTGAAATGGAAGGGGAAGAAACAATCCATACTGCACCCATGCCCTACCACTACAAATAACTTGTATGAGTGCCATTTAGTGATGGTCCAATAACCTTTCCATTATTTCTGAATTAAGTTGTGTGAGCTGTTGCATCAACATAAGGAAATGAATTCTACATAAAGTTGTACATTTTAACACAGAGCAGTTTAAAGCTATTAGCGGAAAGTAGAGTTCATGACTTAAAGGTACCATTGTAATTGCATTCCTGCTTTATAAATATACCAAAGAAACTGAATTCTTCAACTATTCTACAATTCAGAGCTCAGCTGAGGTAATGTATGATTCAGACTGTACTCTATTCTTCATGCACATACTTCTTTTTTCTTGGCACTCAATATACTAGGAAAGCAACAGTCTCACATCTGAGGCACGTAAAACAGAACCAGCCATTAAAAGCAAGCTGGCAATACTGCATACATAACCCGCCTTGCTGTCTTCCCAAATACTCTGACAGATACCAAGCAGAAGACACACCTGCTCTGTTGTGTCACCCCATCTCGTGCCACACACACACACACGGAACTGAAGTGTAGGCAAAGTTCCAATTTGAACAATTACAGCAGGGCTTCTCTGCACCATGAAGCTCATTCAGCAGAATCTGACTAGCTAGAGAGGTTAAAGCCACTGCAGCCTGCCTATGATCTTTACTTCATGAAAAATCATGAGCTTACATAAAGATAGTACAGCTAAATAAACACCTAAATAAAAGTCAAAGCCTGTATGAGAAAGTATAGCCTATATTCAAGGCTTTCACCTTTACTCTTATTCCAATTGCCATTCATAACCTTGCCTCACATTTAAAGAGGCAATCATATTTCTAAAGATACACAAATTCTAACACATGCAAATTCGTTTCATTTTAGAGTCCATTTCTTGCTACTTCCTTCACACATTTTTCATCCCAAAGGGATGCCAGTTTAACATATGCAAAATCTATAATTACACAGAAATTCCTCAGTTTTCCTCACTTCTATTGTTTGACCCTTCCGCCTTTTTTTTCCTCCATTCTTTTCACTTAGCTGAAGCAGGGATCCCTATAGCCACCATCTCAAATTCACACATAGTGTTAAACACTTCCCCTACAATGAGCACCCTGAGCAACTCCTGTTCATACAAGGATATTTTAAAACATAGCTATTAGTATTATAATTTTAAGTAGTCATCTGCACTCTTCTTTGGAAGTGCTTCATGAATGGAAATCATCTTACAAGATTTATCAAGATTGTTCTCTGGAGACCGGAAGGATCAGTGCATTTTAAAGTACCAGGTATAGCTATGACTGTTGACTCTCTCAAAAGCAGGGAGGTCCTGCAGAGAGACCTCGACAAATTAGAGGGCTGGGCAATCACCAACCATATGATGCTCAACAAGGGGAAGTGCCGGATTCTGCACCTGGGATGGGGCAACCCTGGATGTATGTACAAACCGGGGAATGAGAGTCTGGAAAGCAGTGCCATGGAAAGGGACCTGGGGGTCCTGGTCGACAGCAAGTTGAATATGAGTCAGCAGTGCCCTGGCAACCAGGAGGGCCAACCCTGTCCGGGGGGGGCATCAGGCAAAGCATCACCAGCCGGTACATCTTATGACACGCAAGTTTCATCAAAATTGTATAGGCTTGATCAAGATACATAAAAAAGAATATCATAAACAGTAAAGACAGAATTATAATATCACTCCAATTTAGGATATGCAGAAACCCAGAAGCAGTATTTTACACCAGTTGTAGGTGGAGAGACCCATAATGTGCTACAATGATTTTTAAGAGCAAAATACCCACAAAAAACTCTTCTACATGAGTAAGAACAGGCTGCTGCACTCTGCAAACACACTGAAGCTAGAAGTAGGTATATTTTCTCAGCATGAAAATGTCATTTAAGAAAGTAGGATGAAGAAGAATATGGGAATGAAATAAAATACTGGATTAAAGTGAAAAACTGGCAACTCTGGCATGAATGGCAAAGCTCCAACTGACATTCACAGAGATGGAAATTCACTCTGAGTGTGTTTAGATTCTACAAGCAACAGCTTTTCTTAAATGGCCATGTATATACTGAAAATGCATCTTTAACTTTTCCATTTAGAAGGACAAGCAGCTACAACAAAATCTGCACAGGCCTCTTAAGATTAATTTTAAAATACATGCAGTGCAGGAGAATGAAATTTAGGTCTGAGGATAAAAGACATGAACAATTAGAAGACCTGAACAGGCAGCACCACAGAATCATGCAGAACTGTTATCTCATAACATCCTCTGGTTTTGTGCCTACAGTGCACTCTATTAACCTTTACTTTTTCTTCTTCCTGTAAAATTCCAGCACAGCTTCACTTGCATGTATTAAAAGATATGTTTCTAATATTCCATACTTCATCAGTGAGAGAAGGATGAAGAAACAGGGTCTACACAGCTTTGCATAGATGCAACCCTTTCACTTCTATATTAGCATTTATTGCCAATAACATCAATAAAGACACACAAGTTTCAGATCTACACTGCTAATTACACATATTTACCATAAGCAAGTACCTAAGCATCATTCAACTGCACACTGTCGTTAAATAAAACCAAACAAATTATAGATCATATTGTTTTAGGACTAGAAGTGAGAAGATTATAAATACCTAAAGATCACAGAGTACACAGAAAAACAGTTGATGTATTCATTCAGGGTCAAATAAATCTTTCTAGGTAAGTTACGTAAAAATGGCAGGGACCTCTGCTGTGTGGTTGGTTTGTTTTATACAAATTAAGACAAAAGATTACAGAATCTGCCTCACTTCTTTTTGTGAAAAAAGAAGTATAAGCTGAAACAAACCAACCTGAAAGCATGAGCATCAGTGATGACCAGTCAGCACTGTCTCCTTTTCTTCTCTTATGGCTACTCAGGACTAATGAATTTTGCCTTGATCAGTTTCTCAACTTTTGTTATGACCCCCATCTCCTGGCTCATCAGTTTTCTTGCAGCCCAGTAAATTGGCAGCTGCTCAGTTCCTTCAGGGGAGAGAAGCAAGAGTCAATTGTAATAATAGGCTGCAATTACTCCTGTGTTGCAGGAACTGAGCTGCTGTTGCTGACTGCTGTCATTTTATCTGTCTTTGAACTTCTTTATGACCCTATGGCAAGGAATTACAGCTCTTGGCTAGAAAAAGCATCATACATGCAGTGTCCTGCAGAGCCTTTCGAACAAGTGCCAGAAAGGCTGATTGTGAAACAGGAAGCAATATACAAAGCCATATTTATTATACCAATGCAGCCACCCTGCTTCAAACCTTTTTTAAGCCTCACTCATCTATCTCTAACACAGTTCTGCATACTGGACCTGAACCGCAGACAAGTATAAACATGGAAAAATACAGTATAGTGGATATAGACTCCTCTCTGCCTAGATGAAGAGCATAGAAGCCTCTCAGTTTGGAAATACTGGCTGGTACAGGACAGAGAGAATTTTACCATAACTGTATTGGAGTCATATCCAACAGACAGCTGCAGGGATTTTCGTACTGTTTTTTTAATAGCCTAACTCACCTTAAACAAAGAACTGGATCTGTAATCAATGTAATGCAAGAATTAAAATTATATAACTGAATCCACAAAATTATTAGCCAAGTCAATAATTAAAGTGTTTATCTCAATCATCAGCCATTACATTACTTGGATCAGCCTTTTTTTTTTTTTTTTCCTTTTTTTTAAGCAATTTGATTGGAAATACTACAGAAGTACAACAAAAAGGTCTACCAAGAGGAAGAATAAACCAAATAAAAACAAAATTAATCAAAGTTGTTTGAAATGCTTAAAACACACTAATGTACGTCTCTAGGCATGTCTTAAAATACAAACCAGATTATTTCCATCTTCCATCTTTTATTTTATGAATCATTGCTTCCTATATATTTTCCTGAATATATTTTTCTTTTCAACCACTGTCCAGCCCTGTTCACATGTTTTTCTGGGGATCTACTGCCAAGTGTTTTGACAACCTTCAATCTTAAGTGAAGGTAACAAAGCTTGATTTTTTTTTTTCCTACTATTCAGTGCATGTAATATTTTTCACATGTTTCTTTAAAAGTGCTAGATATCAAACAATCATTCTTCTGGGTCTCTGAGGGGGCCAGACCCAACTGCTGAAATGGAAATAACTTTTGACTGAAGTTTTCTGGGAGTATCTCTAAGATACTGATTTTTAATGAATGAGTTTAAAAACATGCCATCTCTAGCAAGATATTATTTTGCATGCAAAATATTTCAGAGGGAGAATTTAATTTAATAACCATGACATTAAAGTGTTTCATGAAGCAAGAATTCAGTGTGAGTTGATTAAGTTCAAATTTGTTGGCCTAGCAATTTATTAACCAGTGACAGAAATTATTGCTGAGAAAGCACATTGGGGTATCCCTCACATTCTTATTATGCTGTAAATCATAAATTTTCTTCCTGTAGCTGTAAGGATAGTGCAGTTATTTAGAATAAAATTTGTAGATAAAAGATAGTGTAGTAAAGAAAATAATGGTTTTTTTATTATCTGAACAATGCCATACTGCCCCAAACAACATAAAGAAACCAGCACAAATGAAGAAAAATAAAATATTTTTGGTCCAAGAGTTTAGAATGTCATTGAGCTTCAATGATATTGAAGTTCTCAGTATTTTACGGATTATTCCCTATAATTAATAGTCCACTAACAACTCCAATCTGCTCTTTCTCTATCATGACCAAAGATACTGTTCACATTTCTAGCACACACTGCAGAGAAATACAGTTTTGGAGCAAATATCCACTGTTGGATTAAATGTTTGTACAAAAAGAGGCAGAAGGTGAAAAAATATGAAGGGGGAAAAAAACAGGAGATACTACAAATTCCGGCTATCATCAACAAATTCCAATGGTCCTTTACTCTGATGAACTCCAACAGAGATGGAAGTAAGACCACCCAGTCTTGAAAATTACCACTGAGTAACAACAGAAATCCATGACTGCCAAACTTCTGTTCTTATGAACACTGCATTTCCTGCTTGATCAGCTAGTGCAAGCTAAATGCATTATGATCAATCACCTGCTTTTAAGTGCTTGGAATTCTAGACATTACATTAATGAATTGCAGGCATGTTTTTTGGTCTCCTGCTGCTGCACATTAATCCAATTTATTTAGCATTGCAACCAAGGAGAAAAATTTAATCATCATAATGTGACTGCCAGTGCTCAACTGATCATACTTGTCATAGATGAGGCAAATCCTAGTCTTCAGTAATATTGCTTTTCTACTTCAGAGTGGACAAAAGAATAGCCTCACCTCCCTGTTAGCTTTCACAGAAGGATATCAACACAACTTAGCTCTTTATCATACAGACAATATACCAAAAAACAAAAGTATCCTTTTGTGACATTACTTGTCTGAGCTCTACCACACCAATTATAAACTGAATTCAGAAACTATATTTACATAATTGAGTTTTAATGGATTTCAAACATGGCAAATTGGTAACAGAAGATATATGCTAAACAACTAAAAATTTGCAATAGCATATCACAGTATTTTTAACTAATTAGGAAACGGAATTCACATATACTATCATGGAAATCTGGTGACAGCAGATGAGAAGGCTGAGATACTCAACAAATGTTTTGCTTCATTCTTCAGTGGCAACCTTTATTCCCACACCTGTAAAGTGGATGGACAGCAGGATGGGGACTGACAGAGAAAACCAGGTTCATGACCACCTGAGAAACCTGATTGTACATAAGTCTGTTTGACCTCATGAGATGCATCCCAGAACCCTGAGGGAATTGGCTGATGTACTTGCTAAGCCATTCTCCGTGATATTTGAAAAGTCATGGCAGTCAGATGAAGTGCCAGGTGACTGGAAAAAAGGAAATATTGTACCCATTTTTAAAAAGGGTAGAAAAGAGAACCCTGGTGTTAAGGAAATTTCCCAGTCTGACCATTCACAAGACCCTCTGGGCAGTCACACTCTCAACACCAGAGACTTCATCTGCTGGAACCAGAGTGCAGTCACAGCAGGTGACTCCAGTGAGGTGACTGATGTTCTGTTTGACTCCCACACGTCTCACTCTCATGCACTCAGACCAGGTTTTCCATAGCAGAGTTTCAGATGTCTCATTCCATAAAGCAATTTATTCATGGTGCAGTAACACAAAAAAAGTCTGGGCAGGTGCCTCCCAGAAGGACCCCCAACAAAGGAACCCCTGGGCCTCACAGTCTACCTGCACACAGGTCTCACACTTCCCCCTGACTTCTTCATGTCTCTCAGTGTCCATTTGGCACCAGCCTTTGTACTCTTTGTCATACAAAGGGTTGACAGTTCATTGTTTGTTGTCTTGGGCTCCCAACCAGAGCTCAATCTGCTTCTCAATCTGCAACACGCACTGCAGCTTGCAAACCTGCACCAGATATATTCCTCAACAGTAGAAACCACTGACCTGTCAGCTCTATTTCTGTGCCTAGGAAGATCATGAAAAAGAGCCTTCTAGAAGATATGCTGAGGCACACGGAGAGCAGATTCAGACATCCAGCATGCCTTCACCAAGTGGAAGTCCTGCCTAACCACTTAGTGGCCTTCTATGATGGACCACAGAAGTGGACAAGGGAAAAGCTACACATGTAATTTTTTCTGAACTCCTGTAAAGACTTTGACATGGTATCCCACAACATCCTTTTGTCTAAATTGCAGAGAGACTGATTTGATGAGTTAAGTGTCAGGTGGATAAGGAACTGGTTGGATGGTCACATCCAAATGGAAGTGGTCAATGTCTCAGAGATCCAATGGACATCAGTGTTGAGTGGTGTCCCTCAGGGGTCCATACTGGCCTAGTGTTATTTCATATCTTCATTAATGACATGGATGAAGGGATTGAGTGCACTGTCAGCAAAATCTGCAGATGACACCAAGCTGAGTGGTCCACTTGACACAGCTGGGGGATAGAATGCCATACAAATACACACAAGCTCAAGAAGAACCTCAGGAGGTTTAATAAGGCCAAGTGTGAGGTGCTGCACCAGGGTCAGGGCAACCCCTGGTATCATTAAAGGCTGGGGGATGAACAGATGGAGAGCATCACTCCTGAGAAGGACTTGGGGGTGCTGATGGATGAGAGGCTGGACATAAGCCAGCAACATGCACTTGCAGCCCAGAAAGCCAAACGCTTCTTGAGCTACATCCAAAGCAGTGTGCTCAGCAGGGCAAGGGAGGTGATTCTTCCCCTCTACTCTGCTCTAGTGAGACCCCNCTGCACATTAATCCAATTTATTTAGCATTGCAACCAAGGAGAAAAATTTAATCATCATAATGTGACTGCCAGTGCTCAACTGATCATACTTGTCATAGATGAGGCAAATCCTAGTCTTCAGTAATATTGCTTTTCTACTTCAGAGTGGACAAAAGAATAGCCTCACCTCCCTGTTAGCTTTCACAGAAGGATATCAACACAACTTAGCTCTTTATCATACAGACAATATACCAAAAAACAAAAGTATCCTTTTGTGACATTACTTGTCTGAGCTCTACCACACCAATTATAAACTGAATTCAGAAACTATATTTACATAATTGAGTTTTAATGGATTTCAAACATGGCAAATTGGTAACAGAAGATATATGCTAAACAACTAAAAATTTGCAATAGCATATCACAGTATTTTTAACTAATTAGGAAACGGAATTCACATATACTATCATGGAAATCTGGTGACAGCAGATGAGAAGGCTGAGATACTCAACAAATGTTTTGCTTCATTCTTCAGTGGCAACCTTTATTCCCACACCTGTAAAGTGGATGGACAGCAGGATGGGGACTGACAGAGAAAACCAGGTTCATGACCACCTGAGAAACCTGATTGTACATAAGTCTGTTTGACCTCATGAGATGCATCCCAGAACCCTGAGGGAATTGGCTGATGTACTTGCTAAGCCATTCTCCGTGATATTTGAAAAGTCATGGCAGTCAGATGAAGTGCCAGGTGACTGGAAAAAAGGAAATATTGTACCCATTTTTAAAAAGGGTAGAAAAGAGAACCCTGGTGTTAAGGAAATTTCCCAGTCTGACCATTCACAAGACCCTCTGGGCAGTCACACTCTCAACACCAGAGACTTCATCTGCTGGAACCAGAGTGCAGTCACAGCAGGTGACTCCAGTGAGGTGACTGATGTTCTGTTTGACTCCCACACGTCTCACTCTCATGCACTCAGACCAGGTTTTCCATAGCAGAGTTTCAGATGTCTCATTCCATAAAGCAATTTATTCATGGTGCAGTAACACAAAAAAAGTCTGGGCAGGTGCCTCCCAGAAGGACCCCCAACAAAGGAACCCCTGGGCCTCACAGTCTACCTGCACACAGGTCTCACACTTCCCCCTGACTTCTTCATGTCTCTCAGTGTCCATTTGGCACCAGCCTTTGTACTCTTTGTCATACAAAGGGTTGACAGTTCATTGTTTGTTGTCTTGGGCTCCCAACCAGAGCTCAATCTGCTTCTCAATCTGCAACACGCACTGCAGCTTGCAAACCTGCACCAGATATATTCCTCAACAGTAGAAACCACTGACCTGTCAGCTCTATTTCTGTGCCTAGGAAGATCATGAAAAAGAGCCTTCTAGAAGATATGCTGAGGCACACGGAGAGCAGATTCAGACATCCAGCATGCCTTCACCAAGTGGAAGTCCTGCCTAACCACTTAGTGGCCTTCTATGATGGACCACAGAAGTGGACAAGGGAAAAGCTACACATGTAATTTTTTCTGAACTCCTGTAAAGACTTTGACATGGTATCCCACAACATCCTTTTGTCTAAATTGCAGAGAGACTGATTTGATGAGTTAAGTGTCAGGTGGATAAGGAACTGGTTGGATGGTCACATCCAAATGGAAGTGGTCAATGTCTCAGAGATCCAATGGACATCAGTGTTGAGTGGTGTCCCTCAGGGGTCCATACTGGCCTAGTGTTATTTCATATCTTCATTAATGACATGGATGAAGGGATTGAGTGCACTGTCAGCAAAATCTGCAGATGACACCAAGCTGAGTGGTCCACTTGACACAGCTGGGGGATAGAATGCCATACAAATACACACAAGCTCAAGAAGAACCTCAGGAGGTTTAATAAGGCCAAGTGTGAGGTGCTGCACCAGGGTCAGGGCAACCCCTGGTATCATTAAAGGCTGGGGGATGAACAGATGGAGAGCATCACTCCTGAGAAGGACTTGGGGGTGCTGATGGATGAGAGGCTGGACATAAGCCAGCAACATGCACTTGCAGCCCAGAAAGCCAAACGCTTCTTGAGCTACATCCAAAGCAGTGTGCTCAGCAGGGCAAGGGAGGTGATTCTTCCCCTCTACTCTGCTCTAGTGAGACCCCACCTGGAGTGCTGCATGCAGCGTTGGAGTCCCCAGCACAGGAAGGGCATTGACCTTTCAGAGTGAGTTCAGAGGGGGGTCAGCAAGATGATCAGAGGGATGGAGAACCTCTCCTATGAGGAAAGGCTATGAGAATTGAGATTGTTCAGCCTGGAAAAGAGACAGTTTAGGGGTGATCCAATTGTCGCCTTTCAGTACCTGAAGGGAACCCACAAGAAAGATGTAGAAGGACTTTTTACAAGGGCATGTAGTGACAGGACAAGGGGGAATGGCTTCAAACTGAAAGAGAGTAGGTTTAGATTCTATATTAAGAAGAAATTCTTTACTATGACAATGGTGAGGCACTGGAACAGGCTGCCCAGAGAAGTTGTGGATGTCCCATCTCTGCGCTCAAGGCCAGGTTGGATAGGGCTTCGAGCAATCTGGTCTGGTGTGAGGCATTCTTGTCCACAGCAGGGGTGTTGGAACTAAATGATCTTTAAAGTCCCTTCCAACCCAAGTTATTCTATGATGATCATAACATACATTTGTACCTACCTAAGTCTGTGGAACAAACATTTCAGTGGGGATATGTTGTCTACACTGCCTCAGAAATGCTCTGCTCTTTGTTGTTGTAATGGTTGTTTAACTTTACATGAGTATTAGTATTTCAGCTATGTTAATTAGTTTAATATCTGAAGTAAAGTATGCAGACTGAGGAAAAAAGTAATCCTTCTTGCCACTGCTATGTTTAAACTTACTTCTGAACCAAACACGACAAATGCACAGGAATAAGTGTTCTCCATTGCTCTCAATTTAAAGCAGAAAAAGCAAACCAAAGCTACTGACTAGTTTTTTAGTATGCTTCCTACAAGAACTGACTTATATGTTTACAATTACACAGAAATCTATTTGGTACAAAGTAATGTTCTAGCTGCCTTTAATTCTACAGTATATTGAGCTATTGACAGAAGAGAGATCTAAGTATAGAAAAATACTGGCTTTTTTGTTTCAGTGTTACCTCAAACCTTCTTGCTGCACACACAAAAACCCCTCTATTATTGAAGTGTGTGTATATATATATATATATATATATA
>VXBX01009231.1:294377-316290 GCA_013400415.1 Scytalopus superciliaris
AAGAACTATACTTTTTATCACAGTAAAAGCTAACTGCCAAAAGCGCTGTTTAAAAAAATAAAAGATATTCCTGTAAGTGAAATAAAACAAAAGGTACAACTAACTGCACTCTCCCAGAAGTCAGAACATTAGCAATTCTGAAAAAAAGATGTAGAACTGCATATTATACTGGGAAAAAGTCTTTTGACTGTGTGTATAATCTTTCATTCTTAAGCAAAAGTAAATAATGACAATCCATACATGTGAATGAAATTTTTTAAAGAATTTAAAAAATAAAATAGGTTTGAGCACATTGAAATTCTGTGATGGTAAAATAGGTCTCTTAAACGACATTTAGTCCTTCTTGTTATTAACCTTCAACAACGTATCAACATAAACCCAAAATAAATAAATAAAAAAAAAAAAATAAATAAAGATAGCTATGCTACTTCCTGAGTAATGATTATTATGGTCACAAATAATCAAAGGAAAGGCCAAACAGTTTAATACCTTTCAATATAGCTAAATACACAGTCCTTAGGACAGAGAATGCAGATCAGCTAAGGCTTGAATGGAAGTATAGCACATATTACAGGCCTAACAAGTACAACAGCTTTAATTTCCAGAGGCTAAGTACTAGTAAAAATCAGAAAGACTTAAAAAGTACAATCATGGCACTTTCAATAGAAAAAGGAATTCAGAAGTCATAAAAACAAATGGAGATAACTGAAAATTACAATTTTAAATTACTAGTCTAGTCAACTTATTAAGGAGGAACTTAGAAGAATTTCAACAGTTTGCAAGTACTTGTGCAAGATGTGATAATGGAGCCTTCTTTAGCCCAAACTAGCTTAAGAATAGCTGGAATTGAAAATCAATTCTAAATAAAACAATGAAAAAAACTCATAACAAAATCAAACATAAGATTTCTGTTGTTGTCTAACCTTCAAATGTGGCAAAGAGTATTGGCTTTCTACTGTGTTTCTCTCCTCTTCATTATGTGAAATCTTAAAACAAGACTTGGACTCAGATTGCTCCTGTCAAAGCTTAGGCACATCAGTAAACTAAACTAGGAGTCAATTTACCCCAAGTGCATTTCTAGACTCACAGGTCAACTTATACACACAATTCTGAAAGCAACAGGATCTCCAGTCACACTAATTACTGAGTTATAATCCATGTAAAGTAGTATTTCAAAACTGAAGTTAGTTTTAGTTTACTTTGTGGCCCAGAGAAAACTCAGCAAAAATGTAATGCTTCGAAATACTAGTCCAAAATCATTTTGTATTTTTCCACTACAGTTCATCAGTGGTGACCAACATTTTTAATAAAAATATTTTTCCTGGGCGCACCTCTAAATAAACTTTAGGATAGGTAACACTATTAAAAACTTTTTAATTCAGCGGAGCCCAGTGCTCTTTCAACAAAACAATTCCACTTCTCTTCCCACTACAAATATTAAGCAATGACCAAATACAAACTTCACATCTCTCATGCAAACATACATTGTCACAATTATACATTAGTCACTGCAAATACCATACCCTTGAGGAGATAATTTATCCAGCCATCCAGCTTTAACCTTCTTTACTGATGGTCCATAAAAACAAGCATACGGTGTTATTGATTCATTTCCAATCAAAGTTTGATCTCCACCAAATTGCAAAAAATTCATTTGTTCACTGACCAAGCGATCAGAATCTCCACTTTGTATCTTACTGCAAGATGTTGAGTGTGCTTTGATTTTGTTTTTCTTTTTCTTTAAAGGCAATGAATGTTGTTCCACAACAGAATATACAGATTCACTTTCAGATTCTTCTGGTGCTAATGATTGATTTTCCTGAGACAAGGATTCATTTTTTGCAAATTCCTTTGTCTTCTCTTCCTGATTATTAGTGTAACTAGAACGGAAAAGTGCATTTTAATCTTAAAATGTATTACTACAATGCACAAATATATAAAATTAGTAATTAGAACAAATATTGGCAACACATATTATAAATGCATTTATAACTTGTATAATCACTGGATAACCACAGACATGCTAAATACTACCTGTCTTATAACTATGACCATACCAAATCCTACTTCCTCCACTCAACAGGAATGCTAGCAGCTTAACAATAACAATCCTTTAGAAGCCTGAGTAGAAATTTAAACTGAATTCTCCTTTCTCAGAAAAGTAGCTTTGCTCATTTGAATACTTTGGAAGACTTGCAGTATCACCTCCCTCTTCCATCTCCCACCTCAACAAAGCCTTGCAGACTGCATAATTAAGGAGCACATTAGCTCCCATTTCATCAAACCACTGGCCACTGCCTCATGACAGGATGGTTTTAGTTTTGTGTTCGTCATGTTTTTTACTAATGAGGAATAGATTATGAGAATACTCAGACACAGTTAGCTGGGAGACATACAAAACTAGGACTTGTGCCTTCCCTATTCTGACAGGAAAAAAGGGACTCTTTCCAAATCCATAAAGGATTCTGAAACCTGGTTTAGACAGTCTCAGAATAGCCATGGAGCCTAACTTTGTCTCCTACAGGATAGGGTAAAGGCTCAAATAGGAGAAAAAAAAATACAATCATGGTTTTGCCTTCAGAGCTAGAGTTCTACTTGTGATATCAGTAAATAACTCTTTCCTATTTACACTTTGAGTTTCTCTGTAACTTTATCTGATACCATAGATCCTTGGAAGTATATTCTTCATTTATTCCTAGATCCAGTTTATTTTCACAAGCCAGGAATTCATTCCCATGAAGTTCCTAGAAAAGAAATATATTGTAACCAACTTTTTTACAGAAGTAGTAAGTGATGTTTAAATTACTGTAGATATAAATCACACATAAACAACAGCCTAACTAGCAAAGCTACTCTTTCCCACATTTTCAAAAATGCACTTGAAAGCTTATTTTTTAAAAAATATTCTAAGAAACGTTATTTTCAACATTTGCATTTTAAATAATAAAACTCATATAAAATACTTGAGCATAATCCAAAATACCCGACACAAACTAATCCGATAAAGAAATCCAGTGTGTAGAAGTATCAGTGCTCTGATTTTTCTCAAGACACCCCCGATGTCCAGGATTCATCAGGGATATATTTCCTTCCTAGTAGCTAGTACAGGGCTGTGTTTTGGATTTAGTATGAGAATAATGTTGAGAGCACAGATATTTTAATTGTTGGTGGGTAGTGCTCAATCTAAGTCAAGGACTTTCCAGTTTTCCCTCTGCCAGTAAGGAGCTGCACAAGAGGCTGGGAGGGAGCACGGCCAGGACTGGCCTAAAGGATATTTCATACCACAGAACATCATATGCAGTATATAAACTAGGCAGGGTGGGGAGAGGGAGGCTGTTGGCTGGGAGCTGCCAATCACTGCTTGGGGATGGACTCTAGGCACCAGTCAGCAGGTGGTGAGCAACTGTATTGTGCATCACTTGTGAGTTTTGGTTCTTATTTCTCTTTCTCTCTCTCCTTTCCATCACAATTACTATCAGCATTGCATTATTATATTTTACTTGGTTTCAGTTATTAAACTGTTCTGATTTCAATCTAAGAGGTTTACTTGTTTCCTATTCTCCTCACTGCAGTGGGAGTGAGCAAGCACTGTGTTCTAGTTGCCAGCTGGGGTTAAACCATGACAATGGAATATTTTTAAAGCTTGAGAGCCATGTGTTGCATGCAAGTTTATGATTTGCCCCTGCTAGCCTATCTTTCATATCAATACTTCTTGTAATTAAACATACAGCCTTCACAGTACACTAAAGATAAAATAATGGCAAATTCAAAATCCTATAGTAACACTGAACTCAGCCATATTGGATACATCTCACATCTTTTTGCTAAGATCTTCTTCCTAAAAGGTAATTTATTAACTTTTGTTTAGAACTCTTTATCACAAATTGCTTGCAGTGTACAAAATGTCAAGGTTAACACCGCTCATTTCACACTTCCTAAATTTGATCTGACAATCATATTGCATTACTAAGCTTCTCAATTTTGTCCTTTTTCCTTTTAAAAAAAAATAAAATTAACATCTTTGTGCTTTCTGATGGAAGCATTTTTATTTACTCATTTAATCTTTGATGTGTATGTAACAAAGCTGAACGATGGCAGAAAAAAGTGGATAAGCTTTCACAGCATTGCCATTTGTTTTCTGAGCAGCAGCACCTAATCTTGTACTTGAGGACTGTACCTTGTCAACATGGAAAGGCAAGATTAAAAAAAAAAAGCACATAGTCCAAAGCAGAGAAAGTCTACACTGCAGCAAAAATGTAGAAATCACGGGCTGATGCTAGGATAAACCTAGGTGAACTGTCTGCCTTTCTCTGCCAGCTTATAAAAATAAGAACCCACCAAAACCCAGTCACCCAGACATTACAGGACTATATTGTAGAATCAAGCACCAGACAATCAAACAAACAAAGAAAAAAAAACACAAAAATACAACACAAACCTAAAAAACACAAAGACAAAATCATCCATATACTTTGCAAACAAATTAAATAGAAAACTGAAAAGCAACCTGTCCACTGCTAATCAAATACTTGGATTATCTGGAATCTCACAAAAGGAGGGGAAATGGAAGTGTCTCACTTCTCTACAATAATAAGGAGGCTAATATCATGCCCTATGAATGAAACATCTTCAGAGTAAAAAGCACCAGTATCCTTTATCTTTGTTTGCTTATCAGAATGCATTTGCAAACCACACACACCGACACTATTTGGTAGTACCTCTTCCTCCCTGCCATGAACCATTATAACACTCTGTGTGCTCTGATGAGCACACTCCCTAGTCTTCAGCATCTGGGCAAGTGAATTGAGGGAGCCAGATAACTTCCAAGCAACAACCAAGAAATAAATTTCTATTGCCAGTAGATTTTAAAATGTAGAAGTCCACAAATGAAAACAGGATGTGAGTAAAAGGAATTCTATTTGCCCACAGACACATACTTTGCCCAAATTAAATCCCAAGCATTTCCAATATACTATTTACAGAAGTGCCCTTCAAGGTGCTCAGACTCAAGGTGAGATAAAAAAATCTGCCACCTCTTGCAAATCTCTGAGGTATTATACAACGGTGGCAACCTGTAACAACATTTTTTCCTGCAGACACCTCTATAGAGAGAAGTATAGGTAAATACATCACACAGAAATTGCCTCTAAATATATGTCTCTATATATTCTTATGCATAGGAAGCATCCACCCTTAAGGAAGAAAACTGGCTTGTGGATCCCAGACAGATGGAACTGCCTACTCAAAGGTCTGTATAAAAAAACTCTACTTTCGATCAGCAAGTAATTCTTCTGGTTCTAGCTTTTTCTAACAGGCAGTCTTGCTGATTTCAATAGCAAGACAGGAACTATGAATGCTAAAACACAGGCTGCATAAAGGGTATCAAGACTTAGCCTACATTAAATGAAGACAGTGTCATTCAGGACAGGCATCTTCCTTAAGAGATACTACCTTAGTATTCCAGTAAAGTTAATGTGACACAGTTCTCAGCTTAATCATGGTCTGGCAATACCATTTGCTAATGGGTCCACAAAGACAAATTCCCCCTTTTAAAATACTAAGGCTTCTTAAGTTAAGTAGTAAGAGTTGCAATCTGGCCAGCCTTCCACAGTATCACAATCCTTTGGAATTCACACAATTTACTGAATTCAATATGCATGTTTAATTTAGTCTGACTGTCTACAGCAAGAAATAAAGCAAATACTTCACTCTAGCGGTCTGAACTCATTAGAATTCAATTTTATTCTGAAGGAATTCTAATATACTTGACTCTCTTAGTTGGGCACAACAATAGAACAGCCCTAACACATTTGGATTTTTATATTTTTAAATCAATAGAAAAAAACCAGTTCCTTCTTCAGGTTGCCCTTTAGAGATTTCTCTTTCTACTTGTCTTTCTTCCTGACCTAAATCAAAGGCATATTTTCTTTATAGCCTTCATTCCCCTGTTCTCTCATGCTCACTTCCAGTTTGTAGTGACTCATTACCTATTTCTATAGGCACTCCCTGCATAAAAGCTTACAGAAGCCTTTTCTTTACACCAATGAAACACAAAGGGTAATGGCCAACTTACAAGCCCTTAGAACAAATTTTAGTTAGTAAGTATAACAACTTGCTACCTTTTCTTTTACATAAACAAACAATACTCTCATATGACTTAACAGGAAGCAGCAGCCAAAAGCACTAAAATCTCCTATAATTTACAGTGTTATCTAAATATTCTTATTTATTTTTATGTAAGTATCTAAATATTTATTATTCTTATTCTTCATATGAAAGCGAAATGTATCTCAGGATGTTTCTTTTATGGTTCTTCTTCATGACCTTTGTCTGCAATTATGTTCTAATGGAGTTAAATTTAGTTATGAAATTTCCAACAGGCCTGTAATAAACATAACTTAAGAAACTGTTCACATACATGAAAGTGATATTAAAATCCAAATCTTCAGATCCGCAAAAGTATGTTATAATATACTGCACCAATCAAGATTCTACAACAAGCAGAAACAGTGATTTAATTACAGGCCTTTAATCCAGTTTAACAGCATGGTGTTTTTGTACTTGGTGCCTTTGTAAGATAAGAAAGAGTGCTGACAACCTTTCTGGCTATGTTTTTTCATAACCAATCATTTCAATGAAATGTACAGAATAATGCTAAGGAGTGAATAGAGATTTAAGCAACTTTTTCTAGAAAATCAGCTTATGCCATTGAAATAATTACAAAGAAGTTAAATTTTGAATTTTTAAAGACATTGGCACAGACAACAATAACTGACAAGACACTGCACACAAGGAAAGAAAATGAACACTCAAAAGTCACGTTTGTGTGCAAAGTACAAGAAGGAAAGAAAAAGCATGCATTTATGTGTACCTCCTTAAAAAGTCAACAACAACAAAAAGCACAGCATATTCCCAAAAGAAAGTACCTACCAAAACCAGAGTTCACTTTCAAGCTTATAAAACCCCTCCCACCAGAAGATGAAATTTGAACCATTTAATTTTATTGACCAATTCTTAAAAAGTTAAAATTGGAGAAAAAAAATATCTTAGGCATCCTTTTGAATAGCTTTTATTTTAGTCCGTAGTTTACAACAGTTTAAAAAGTGAAACATTAGAGTGAAGACCAGGACAGAAGAATTTTCTGTTTTCTTTAACTCTGTGGCTTGAGATTGGCTGGAATAAGTAATCAGCACCAACAATTTCTGGTCTGTATCCTGCTGAGACAGAAGCAGTAGCTGGAAATTCATGGCATTTGGCAGATGCCTCACTGAGCTAATTTAATGAAAAATATCAGGAGTGCTGAGAATTTTCATATACAGGAATTGAAAAAAGGTATGACCAGAAGTGACCACTAGATCACCTAAGCTGATGTCCAAGCTGTTTTCATAGGATACACACAAGTTTGTGTAGAGATGCCCACTTGTGACCTGCAACTATCAGATGGAAAAAAAGTCACTTTTACCTTTATTAGTAAAGTCTAATGGTTATTCGCCACTTAACCTCAATTACCGAAAAAGTATTGCAATATACCACTGTACCTGAGACCTTAGGTACGGCAGCTCTGAACATAGCAGTGTGGGGGAAAATCTGTTACCTATCCTATGTTGGTTTAAAAAAATAAGTAAAAAACCCCAACATACACACACTAGCTTCCTATTATTATTACACAGCACAGTGTGTATCTCAAGAATAAGAAAAGTCATTAGACCTCAAATATTTACATCATAAACCCTTTGCAGGTACCTAAAATGACAGAAAAGGTACTGAAAATTAAAAAAGGAAGAAAAAAGTAATTAAAGGCAATATAGAATATCTAACATGAAGATTAAAGTGAAGACAGACCATTTATATTCAGGTTTCTCAACTTACTTCAGCATCTTTAGGGTTGTCGCAAATAAAGGTTTCCCCATAGGGAGAGATAATGGCTGGCTTTTCTTCTGTGGAAGTTTCTTAAAGCAAAAAAAAAACAAACACAGTCATACAGTGCAGTGCTCTACTAAAGTAATAATAAAATCAACAAAGGACATATTTTTCAGCTTGTGATTTCTGTGTCTTCAGAGAAAAATCTGAAGAACAAGAAACAACTTCCCATTTCTATGTGAACTTCAGACAACTTTTCACCACAGTTACTACCACTACGACTACGTAATTTGAATATAACTTGCATAGAGTCATTTTCTTCTTTTCTATCCTGCATCAAGTTAAAATAAAAACCCTTTAGTTGTCTAGCTCCAAAGTGTCATTTATCCTGACTTTAAAAACAGCCCACATCAAAAATAAACCTTTTGTGCACAATCTTAATTTTGTCAGCAAGTATTTGCTTGAAAGCAATATACATAACTTCAACAAGACATATCTCTCGAATATGAAAGTTTACAACTGACTGCACGAGACTTCTAAACTCTTCAGTATTTAATACAATTAATTTCCTGTTACTTCCTGGAGCTATGAGCATTAATAAACAAAATAAGCAGCATTAGTCAGGAATAGACTCCTTGTGTCTTTCAAGAAAAAGCTATCTCTGCTTAAATAATCTGGATCTAATCTTAGAAACTCAAACCACTAGTCTAAAAATGTATATTAAAATACATAATGTTTAAAGTCTGGATTTTCTAATGTTTAGTTCATTCGTTCATAATCAAAAACTAAGCAAAAATGCAGAAGCAGTTAAATGCTATGCAAATACATAAATCACTTCTTCGAGACCTTTGAGATGCCAAATATTTCTTAAAATATGCAAGTCAATACTCATTTTAGACAACTTCCGGTCCAGGGTTACTTTTTCCTTAATAGTCAAGATGTAAATATTACCATCCTTTACTCACTGTTTTGTGAAAGTTGCCTCCCAGTGCAAGAAATATTTGCAAGGTCCATATTTCTTCTTTTCTGAAGGGAGCTTGAACAAAACAAAGCACAAAATGAAAACATTAAGTAAAATGTCCCAGAAATTAAGTAAAACTATCTCAAGCATTTAAACTACTAAAACTATATTCAAATACAGAAATAATAGGTTTTAAGACTTGGGAAAATTTCTGATTTAATTTAAAAGTCATGCAATAGTGTGTTTTCCTTCCTTTATGACACTGGATGCTTTTCTGAGCACATCCTGAGCTCAGGGTTCTGTTTTGTTCTGAATTGTCCTTGTGATACATTTAGATTGCTAGGAAGAAAGGAGATCCCACACTTTTCCCCAATCCTTTACCTAATCTTCTTCTTCACACTTATTACCAACCACTGTCTTTATAGAAGGATGTACTACGAAAATCTAATTTAACAATAAACTCTATGTCAGCCTGGGCATGGGAGTCCAGACTCTAAACCACTGAAAAAAAAATTGCTGTAATGTTTTTATTTCCTAAGGTGAATTACTTCCCCACAAAGTTTTAAACCAAGATGCAAATGACATTGCAGTGTGACTGCCTGTAACTACCCCTGCACGTTTTGTGGATGGGTAAGAATGTATCCCCATACACAACAGAAAAGTTATTTTATTATTGGTGTTGTGCTGGCCCCTAAGTACTTCAGGGTTTCCATGTACAATGGCATATTACTTTTAAGATTTCAGACTGAAACAGCAGCTTTGTAATCAGAACAGAGGAACAAATATGTGTGAATTAGAACACTTCTAACCCACCTTGAACTACTCTAGCAGTCTGTACTAGAGCTCTTTTCAGTCAAGCTCTGAATTGCACCATTAACATAATTTGTAATTTTTCATCTTAATTTTCTCTGTTTAAAATAACAGTGATAGAGGTTTTCTCATGCATTCTCTGGTTGATAAATACCTTTCAAGAACCTTACAAGTTTTGCCCAATAGTTTGTAGGTACTCCACCCTTCAAAGTCAAAATTATATTTGTTAAAACACAGTTAATTTCCTAACTTCTCTTTCCCCAATTGAGAAATTTTATTATTTTAATATTAGCTACATTTAAAACTTTAGAAATACTGCCCCATGAAGTCCAAGTTGAATTACTCTCTACTAAATGACGATGTTTCTTTGTAACAGAAGGCACAAATTAAGTTCATTAACTTAAATTTTAGTCTATGCCTAAATCTTAAATAATTTATTAGATTAAATTCAAAACAGAAGCCACACCTTATAAAGTTACTTGACATTTCAAATGTAATCCAAGTTACATAAATTAAGTTCCTCAATGATATTTTGTAAAATCCTGGTTTTAGAAAACACAGGATGAGTTTGGCCAGCTACAATGTATCATGGCCTAGTTCCTATATCTAATTGTTTTGTCTCCTAAATTATAATTACAAATAAATAAAAAATATGCAGCAGGTACTTTAAAAGTCTGTTTCCTCATACATTTTACTAAAATTGATAGTTACATCTTTTGAAGTTCCATTAGCAAACTAACTTTGTGCATTTGTACTAACCTAATTTTAAAGAACACAGTATGCTTACAAAAAACCCGAACTAAGTTATTTCTAATCAGATTTTCTGTTGCTAGGTAGTGTTTTTAAAAGGATATTAGTAGCATTAAACTAAATTAAGAACTACAGATAAACAGCTTTGACTTGTAGAGCTGTAAAAATTATGGTTTTCTTCCTTATGTAAAACAGTGAGTCATTTGCTTAGTTTCAGGGTGGATGTATATATTCACCAGGAAATGAAAAGTAACAAAAGCTTAAAAACCACACCATTTAAAAAAAAAAATTCATATACTTATCAGGATTTGTGTATTGTTTTTTGATCATGCTTTTATACATGCGTGTATAAAAAACACGGCACAGAATGTACCTGGCACAGAACTCTGATAATATATAAATTATAGTCCTTTTTTTCTAGCAATCAAAAATTACACCTGTCATTTTTTGGAAAGCAAATTTCTAAATTACGTGAATTAAAAACTACCTCAAGACATAAAATAAATGAAACAACTTACTTTGAATAACTGCTTGAAAGATTATGTGTAACAAAAAAACAACAGTGGAAGCTATAAAATGATAATTGATTAATGCTCAAAAGAATAGTTAGCTAGTTAATGTATGAATTGAATACTTGGATTGAAAGACAGAAAATATTGAAAACTTCTTCGGGAGCAAAAAAAAATATTGGAAAAAGAAATATTATATCTATACCTGTTTCTGACTTTCCTTAACCATTTCAAAAGCTGAATACCTCTTCCCTTCAAGTGATTTCAATCAAAGAAGATTGACGATATTCTTTATTTTGTTCTTTAGTGGAAGATTAGTGCAAGCAGTCTGCCCATCACAATGTGTGCCAATTTTTCAACAATATAATAATAATTCCAATTATTATTCAATTATTCCTTGTTAAAACTGTGGATAATAAGGCTCACTATTTTCACCTATTAAGAGGTACTGGATGTGGCTCAGGCTACAAACACTTCTCTACCACCCCTTATTCTGCATAAACAGGATGAAAGGGTGTGATGAGGCAGGGCCTGGTCTTGCTAAAGGCTGAGAGGCTGGAAAGCTAAAACTTCACGCTGAGCTAATTTATTCAATATGCTCCTGTCATCTTGCATAAAAAGTTGTGGAAAGAGGTCAGTGCAAGCAGTCAGTGCTTCAAAGTCTTTACTGGCATTCATCTGCTGAGTGTTTTAAATGAAAGACGCTTTTGTTTTCAAACTCATTCAAGATATGTTTTCTTTTCTATCCATCTCAAGACCTAACCCTCCCATAATGCAAACACATCAAAATTGCTCTAGCATGCTGTGTTAAGGATCTGCAGATCATAGTCTGCTTGCAGAAGTAAATTAATGGTTATGCTTAACCATAGGAGAAGAGAGAAAGCAGCTTCTCTCTTCCAAAAAATTTATTTTGTGTGACAGAACACAGTAGAGATACACAGCAGTACCAGCTTGGGCACCTCATTAGCAATCTTGACCACTTATATGTTAAGAAATGGAGTCTAAAGAGTATCAGCACCAAGCAGGAAGTTTCAACCATAGGATCTTCCAACTGCAGAAAATTAATGATGCCTGCTCAGGCCAAGTACCATTATCTATTTTACTTATTTATATTTTCCCTCAACACAGTATGTTGTCCAGAATTGTTTTGCTCTGTTTGTTCTTATTTCTCTTAATAACGAATCAGAGCAAGGCCACTACTAAACAACACAAGTAACAAAGTTGGGGGATATGAAAAAAATCTAAAAGAATATAGAGTTCATCAGTCTGAAATTTTATCTGTGTAGCATTCTGTATAAAAACCAGGTCTACCATGTCTTAAATAGGCATCAGCTTTTTCTTTGAACAGATTGCTGCCTGGAAAGATGCAACAGTATCTATTTCACTGAAGAGTGACTGCTAAATGACAGGATCCAAAGACTCGAAAGCCTCTAAAACTATCTCTAAACTAATTATATTTAATCTTGTCCTAAAGGCACATCAGTGGTCAGTTCCAGACATTGCATTATTTTTACTATGTTGTCTTACAAAAGCCACAATTTCAAACTCCTGTCTGTGTGGAAGAAGTCACTTGGAGCAGATCAAGACAGACCATGAAATTTCCAATATGTTTAACCCTTTTTTCTCTTTCACAACATGACTGGGGAACCATATTGAAAAAATTAGGACTTCTCATTTCAATACAGAATGCAGAGTCTCAGAAAGGGTGATGACTTGGTCTAATAATCATGTGTTTTAGATGCAGATTATTTCAATTTTAGAAGATGATTTGCAATCCTCATAACAATTTCAGTACTTTTAAACACCTTTTGAGGGATCTTTACTAATTCTGTAACAATGATGGTGTCTTACCAGCTGGCAGCATGTTTTGTTACAGGCAAGAGCCAAGGGCACAAGTGAGGCACAGGAAAGCAGATGAAATTGCAAGAGAGGCAAATTAATTATAAGCCATAAAAAAATTACATGGTCATAGCTCTGCCAAGGTGCACAAGGAGCCCCACTCCATGGACTTTTTGTGCCAGAAGACATATAGGAGGCTATTAGAAAAGTATTCCCTTGCATTAAACTTTAATGACTAATATCCATGAATGACTAGAAAGAAATGCTGAGTTTCCCCAAAGATTTCAGCAGGATTTCTCTGCCTCTACAGAATAGCCTTCATGAAATGTACGAGGGATGAAACCATCATCTGTCAATAAGGTCAGTTGAGCATGTTTGCCTATGCAATTCTGTAAGACAGACACAATCTTTCCTGAGGTTAAAGCTGCTTGCAAGCTACTGTTTTAAAGTCCTGTGTTAGTTCTCTGCCCCTATAAAAGGGTTGCCGTGAACATTAATCAAGAATGTTTCTGTGAAGTGTAAGTTCTGCTGTGAAGTTCTGGTTTAGTCTTGATCTTCTCAGACAGACTGGTCTTTTAGGATTGCTATAACTGGAGCATAAGGATGAAAAGAGTAAACTGGGGCTCACAAATCAAAACGGCAGTTAATGAACTTAGTGACCCAGTCACATATCAATCACTAACAGACTGGGATTTGGAGGATTTACTTCAGTGGTGGGAAGATTACAAATAGAGTATATTCTCTCTACTGGATCATTGTTTCTCAAAAGGCATTAAGAATACTCTTTTAGTAGTTAGTTATTATTTTCTTTAATGTTGAGAATCCCACTTCATCTCAGCATGAGCAGCTTTATTAAATGAAGTAAGGATAATCACTCTAAAAAAGTTAACATAAATATACTCCTCACCAAAAGATATGTATACTTAAGTTTCAATAAGACACTGATTAAATATTTCTTTGGAATATTTACCTCTCCACCTGCTCAAAGAATTGTATTACTGAAAGAAGTCAAAATTAAATGCTGTAATCTAAAAGAAACTTCTAAAGGCTGGGAAACCCCCGCATTTAGAGTGTGTATAAACTTGATGATGATGTTTGTAACTGCTGAGATATGCAGATGAAAAGGCCAAGAAATACAAAACATTCTCAGTCATGTTCCTTCCAGGCATAGCTAGTGGTTAAAAAAAAAAAAAAAAAAAAAACCTCACTAAAAAAAGTGCAATCTAACGATTTGAATATGGCTACACCAACAAATCTTTGTATATGCCTTTCACTAGAAATCTTTTCTTGCATATTTTTCTTCTGTTTAATTACTCTTATTAAACATGATGAATAAAAGGTCTCATTAACAGATACAAAAATATTGCAGATTTATCTGTGGACAGGTATTCCTTGCTTAGAGCCTGTAATATTTTGCTTGACTGCATATTCAGTGCCTATTATTTTTTCATATTCAAATATTACTACTTTTATTAAGATAGGTCTGAAACTACAAGGGAAATGTCTAATGTTAGAACTTAATTTTGACACTCCATCATAATTTTGCTAAAACAACTAATGCTTTTTCAAGACAATAAGTAGTGCTCAGTAATTTGTGGATTCAAATTATGCACTCAACTATTTTGAAGGAAGAAAAATACACAGTCATATCACTTGAATATTTCAGAGGAAATTAAAAAACACCATAAACTCTGAAAACCTTCCACATCTACCCTCTTTTTTCTTCTCCTTTTTCTACTGCTTTGTTCCCCCCACTGGAATGTCTCAGAAATTATTCTATACTACAAATAGCATTAAAAGCTAAGGTTTTATTGTTATGAGAACATCAGCAAAAGCAAATACCCAGTATGACAAAATGGTACCATTCCTTCTTTAAAGTTAACAATTAAATGACAACCAGTTTAGAAATTATCCTAAGAGCCATCTTGAAGAAAGTCCTTGTTTATATTTTATATAGTTGCTTTAAATAGTTATATATAAAGCAATAAAGATTCCTTTCTTTGATAACATGCAGAAACAGATATTTGGGGAGGTTATAAGGACATATTGTTCTAAAATTTCCTTTATACTCTCATTTTGCTTTTAACTTGCATTGAAGCTTAATCATCCTTCAGTTAGTTTGGAAACATTCATACCAGATCCAGTGCATTTACAGCACACAAAGAAAATAAACTCCACAGCTCTGTGAAAACCCCAAACCGTAATTTCTACAAGGATAGCAATTCCTCATTAGTAATAAATGGCAATTACCTTGATGAAGCTTGAACTTTACTTGATTCGGGAATTTCTGGTACAGGTCGATGCCGTAAGATAAAAGACCGGCTTGCTCTTGGAAATACTTTCATGCAGTTTAGCGTACAGGAATCATATAAGTCATTGTCTATCATTTCTCCTTTAAATTTATAGAATGGAGAATCTGGCTTACTATCAGATAAATCACCCTCATCTGCAAACCTCAGATGTTTGGTTTCATGGTGTTTTGTCTCACATGAATGAGCAAATGAAGAAGGAGGATCACGAAATGCCAAACATCCAGTCAAGTCCTCATCAGCTTGGTATGCAGCAGCTTCTTTCAGTGATGCATCTGGCTGAGTATTCATTTTAATACTTCCAGTTTGACTGACAGCTTTTAGTAAGCTGTCTGAATTCTGGTATAAACTAGAGAAATCCAGATTTGTAAAGCCATCATCATACGTCTCCATTAAGTTTTGCTCTGCAAGTTCAAACTTTTCCTTATTAATGTAAGCTTTATTAGGTTTTTCTGACAGTGTTGCAGGTATCAAGCCAGTCTCATCTACACTTGAATTGCTTACTGGAGACTCCTGATCCATGGATGAATATTGCTTCTCTTCTAAACCTTTCAAGTCTTCGAATTTTAGATTTTTACAGAAGGGAGAATTTCCTTGCATTTTTGAAAGATTGTTGTCTAATTGCTTAAGAATCCTTCTCCGATGTCCTGTAGGCAACACTCCCATTTGCTGAAGTACACTGTTATTTATTCCTACACAATCTCTCACAATGTTATAGCCATATTCTTTGAAGTTAGGAATATATTGTCCAAGGTTAATGTTGGCCAAAAACTCTTCAATATCAGTGCCATTGCCTGTGGATGACATGACTTCATTCCAAATATTGCCCTACACAGTCATGTAGAAATAGTCAGGATGTGTGCATGTTCACTAGCAAGAAAGCTCTCTTAAATTTGATGTCAGCTAGACAGCAGAGAATATCAGTTTCTTCAAGATACCTCTTCAAGTTTCTTCAGTTCACATTCATTTTTTTTAAACACTACAAACATATAGAAAAGAAAATGTACATAAAAAAAAAAAAAATTCGCACCTGAACTTCATAATTATCTTGAATAAAATTCTCAAAGGCTCCCTGTCTTTTTTAGTCATATTTGTAAATTATTTGTACACAAAAATTTCAACAAGAGTAAACAGCATACACTCTACATCCTTTTATCCTAGCCTATACAAAGAGAATAGCAAAATCAAAGTGTTAATGCAGCAGAAATAATACAGACATAAAATTCCTAGTAGTTAAACATTAAGATGAACAGTTAAGAGATGAACCACTTATCTACACACACATTCTTATTACACACTATTTGTATATCAGGGAGAGAAAAAGTTATCTAAGACCAGAACTGGAACCTAAAGCTTTCCTGTTCCCACACTAGCACCAATTAACTACAGAATAGGGCTGCCACTCCCCTATCTTCTGAATCTTAGACTCCTTTTAGCAAAGAAACACACTTTCAGTGGGACAAAAGAAAAATGACTGGCTAGAGCATTCTGTGAACTGTGCATTCAAGTCCTCTTCCACTGAGAATCCATCTGAAAAGTACTATAATCAATAAAATGGTTTACAGGAGTAGATCAGGCCCTTCAAACAAACAGTCATGCCAGAAAGCAAGAAACAGGTTAACTACTAGCTTCTCAACTCTGTCAAGGAAGCAGTTTTCCCTTGGCCACAAAGAGTAGAAGAGGCATGACCCCATACACAAATTCCAGCCTCCACATGAGGGACATTTATTATCTCAAATGCCCATGACAGTTTTTCCTTTGTATTTTCCAGCTCAGTTCTTATGCTCTCCAGATTCCATCTATTTGAGTTATTCTTTCTTTCAGGGCCATATCTAAATTCATAATTTACAATATCCAGACACTACTATTCTGAAGGTGTTTGAGACAGCTGCCTGAAATCATATCTCTTCAAAGAAGGTTTAATATCTGCAGCAGTCAACACGTTTTTACACCTCTCTCTTTTTGTATAAAGAGTATTTTGGCTTTAGGGAAATCTGCTGACTGTAGCAGCTGTCCTAGCATGCAGGTACTAGCCTTAAACGGCTTAGAAAAGAAAGAAGAGCTTCAGCAGTACAGCATTAAGACTTAAGTAGCAATTAGAATGAGAAAAAATCATATGTCCTAAATTTGTCCATGGTAATAGGCATTGATACCTTATTCTTCAAGTATTTCCTGACAAAAAGTCAGGAAGATCTAGAATTGAAGCTTAAAAGATTGCCTATGTTTGTACTGTATCAATTCTTCGATAAATTCCTCAATAAAGGATAAAACCCCTTCCTGTGAGATACCTCCAGTGTCTTTTGAATATCTAAGTCACTATTCAGATATATAGTCATAAATAAATCTTTATGACCCTTCTCATTGCCCAAAGCCGCATACAAATAAATATAAATTTAAAATAATGTACCGAGTGAAGCACAATGTTATCACTGCTACTGGTGATTGTACTTTATTATGATTATGAAATAAATTATTAAATAACTACCTCAACAGAAGTCTTTTCTCACAAAATTTTGTTAATATCTTTATTACTCTCATGCTTTTTCAAAAAGAGGTAATCAAAACCAAGGGAAAGATTAAACTTTTCATACTTACACCACCTATGTATACATGTGGCATAGTAATAAGAAAAAAAGGAGATGAACAAACCTACACTTTTCTGAAATCGGCACAGCACACTTACTATAAATGTTCCATTATGGAAAAAAGTAATTGGATTCTTTTTTGTGGAAATATTTTTATCAGCTTTTATCATTACCTACAAGTCTGAAAAGTGACTTATTATCTTGAACATTAAATTGGTACAGTTAAAACTGTTTAGAGAGAACTCTATAGGTCAATCAGATATCAACTTCTCAAGAGAGATTAAGTTTATTACAGAGTTAACCCTCACTAAAAGATTCCAAAGTCATTTAAATTCAAAAAGCCTTGGATTGAACCAAACTGATTAACAATCCATTTTGAGATTCACCTTTGTCCTTTCCCAACCTGCATGCTTATCTAAACTCTCATTATTCCTTTAAACATTTCAGACATCAGTATTTCCTCAAACTTTTCACATAAGCCTCTAGCCATAAAGGATAAAATTTAATAGTATGTCCTCCACCTATCTCTAAATCCTGGAAAACACAAATATAATACATAATGCCTTAAGAAATTGAATGTATATTCTGAGATTCTGAGTACGGAATGAAACAATAATAGCACAGAATTTACTAAGTGGGGAAAAAGTAAGACGGGCACTTTTTGGGTCAGAAAATAGTCTTTCATGTACCCAGTAATTTAAACAAACAAAAACCAAAGAAAAAAAAAACCCATACATATTCAAATATATAAAACCCCTGAAGTGTTAGCATATCAGTCTAAGAATTTTAAACTTCCAGTTGCAGCTGGCTATCTCAGCCATTTTCACCTTCTTTGGCAGTTCTGGGTTTCATGGCAGCATTTGGCTATTTTTTCCCTAAGGTGTTAGTGTTTATTTTCAGACAGTGTCATTCTCTCAATCCCGTCACCTTTCACAGTAACAAAAAATATGCTTAGGAAAGTAGCTTTAGCTATATATTTATAAATAAATATATATATTTTATGTAAACATATATATTTATACCCACACATTCTCTTCAGTATCTAAACAGTTTTTTCTACACGCAATAGCTTTGCCTACACCTTACACCTTATTCCAGAACACCGCCAGTGTTGTTGCTCAGGAACTTAAATAACCATGGAGTATCAGCTATTTAGATTCTAACACACTTCTGTATTAACCATGTAACAATGCAAAGGATTACCTAGCACAGAACAAACTTTGTTTCTAAATTTGCAAGAATGACTACTTTTTACAGTGTATTTTATGAGAAAAACATGTAACAGACTGAGGAAGGAAGGAAATGCTTCCTGAGAAGACATTTTGACCACAAAATGCTAACACTGCTAGAAATTGAAGCCCAATCCGCTTTCTCTTTCTGTAGTAGTCTATGGCAGAAGCCAGAAGATTTACAAAGGCACACTATAGATCTGGCCTAGCTATACAGATGGTTAAATACCAGTAGGCTCACACTCACATATTATTTTTGTTCAGACCCACAAAGGTTATATAGACAACTGATTTAGTTTGACTACTCACACAGATTAAAGTAATGAACAGCTAAACAAATCTATACACACTAATGAATGCATTGCAGGCTAGACATAAATTCTGAATTGTTACTTACAATGTTTTGTTTTTACTAAAGGTTTGAACTCAAGAAGGATACAGAAGAGCAGAACTCAAGGACCACCATATTCAATAAACTAATTTATTTTGATGTGATTAATATCAAAACAAAAAAGAATTTAATCTTCTCAATTTTAAATGCAAAATAATCCATAATAAATTCTAAAGAATGTGCAGCATTAGATATGGAGTATATATATATGACATATGCATATTTATATGAACACATTCATTCTCTTTCACATCCATATTTGTAATACTACCAGTTTCAACAAAGAACATTAGCACATATGGTTGCATACATCTTGTAAAACAAAACTTCTCTTAGGAACAAGGCAAAATAGATTTTTCCTACATAGAAATATATATTTAAAGAAAACAAAACCAAAACAAACAAACAAACAAACAAACAAAAAAAAAAACACACCAAGACCAACCAACCCAGGGGAATTTGCTCTTGCTCAAATGAAATTGATTCTTGCCATAAGATCATACTGTCCAATATGGGGTAACCAAGACAAAAGTCATCATTCCCAACATGGTTACTAAAAATGGGAAAATGCTATAGCAGTTATACAAAAATCAAACTTGCTGGAAGACAACTTGACAATTCAATTTTATTGAAATAAGGATAAACATCTAAACTGCTTTGTGGGGAAAAAAAAAATACAAAGGAAACCATTCAGGTTTTTCTTCTAAGGAAAAAGTTTTGGCAGGATGAATTGCAATATGCATTGCACATTCCAAGCGTTCTATGGGATCATCCACATTTATTTCACAGAAGGTATTTCTCAAACATCTTTACAAACTGATTTTCAATTTCTTCCTTTTCCCCATCCTACAGAAGGGACTTAGACAAGGAGTAGCAAGAAACTCAGAGTAGCCTAACAGTTCTTTTGTTTTACTAAAAGTGATGGCCGAATAGCATTAAAAAAAAAATGGCAACTATGGCTCTCAGGACACTTCATTGCATGGCAGATAAGTACTTGCATTTAACATTCTCAAAAGCTATGTTAGCTGATTTTACAATTCTTTTTCAACGATTTCCAAGTTGAAAAGTCTTGAAGACAATGCTGATCAGAAGATAGACAAATCTTTGTTGAAGCAAGCAAGAAATCCAAATTATAATAAGAAAATGTGTGAACAGTAGGTTATAGTTGAACACAGAAATATTCAAGACTTATTTTCTACTTTTTTAATATCAATACGGATAAAAGCCTGAACGAAGTGTCAAACATTTTAAATTACATGGCCAGATAATTACACTTTAAGCAATCAGTTCAACAAACACAAGCAAGTTCAGGCTTGCTCCCAGCTTCTGCTAAACCACATACTAGATTAAGTTCCTAATAAACAGGCAAAAAAACCCACTCAAAATACAACAGTGCAGTAGGACTTACCAAGGATCAGAATTAAATCTGCAAGTAGTGAATTTCATCTTCCCATTGTAATTGACTCCATAGAAACTGACAAAATTAACAGACCTAGAAAGCATTGTAGATTAAAGATCTTTTACAAAACCTACATAAAACAATCAGCGCAATGACTGCATGTTAAAATATATATATACATATCCCACACAAAACAAAAACAAACCCAAACATATCTCTCAAAAAACCTTTTTAAAGTAATTACTTAATGAATTAACAACAATCAACTCAGAGCAAGATACTGATTGCAACAATTCCGATAGAATGGTTCCCTTTATCAATACAAGGAAGTTACTAAGACTAGTTCAACCTAGTAGTTATTCACAAAATAACTTTAATCACATCCTGTGTCAAAATGTTTCTTTGTCTTTTTTTAATTTCAGAACACTTCTTTTCAAGAGAAAGGTTAAGCCACCTTTGCTACCTTGGAGTCAAACCTCATATTGCAAGAAATTCCAGTGGAACAACTTGCAGAGTCGCTGGAGTAAGGAACTTCATGGCATAAATAAGCAAGCTAAAGGTGGAATTGGAACTGCAGCAAGTTGCTGTGGGAACACTAGGGTGCTGGGAACACTTTGTATTTTCGATCCAGGAGATCCTATTGGTTCTTTAGCTTTCTTAAAATTTCTGACAAACTTTCCAGAAATATAATGGCAGCTAGCAAGAGGTTTGCTCACATCTGACTTCACAAAAACAACTCATAGAGTAAATAAATAGACAATAATAAAGCACTGTTCTTTAGCACGACATTTACATACAAATCGTTAAAACAATTTCAGCTACGAAACAAACAAACAAACAAAACCAGAGAGCAATCCACGCCTTGTTTTCTACTTGCCTAGCAGGGAGCTTCTTGTCCGATCCCAGCCGCGGTATCTGTCGCTCATCTGAGACATGCCGCGTACCAAAGCTCCCGGTCACTGTACAGCCCCTCTGCGGCCGAGCTGCGCTCGCTGCCCGCGGCGGGACCGCCACCTCCCGCACCGCGCACAGCAGGGCCCGGCCCGAGCAGGGTCACCAGGAGGGCAGACCCTGCCCCGCACCCGCACACCCTGCCGAGACCGGCTTACCTTGGGCAAAAACCAGCGCGCAACAGGGAGAGGGAGGCAGGGGAAGAACGCGCAGAGCTTTAGGTTGCTTCAGCTTTCTGCTCTTCCTCCGGCTCCCCAGTCGTTCTCTTTCTTGCTTGCTTTCTCTTTTCTTCCTTCCTGCCTGGCTCCACACCCCACCCC
>VXBX01009231.1:316442-348764 GCA_013400415.1 Scytalopus superciliaris
CCCGGTGCTCACGGCGGTCTGGCCGGGCAGCATATTTCCTAAGTAGCCAGGAGGAAGCTCGCTGGCAGCCGCAGGCTTCGGCTCCGGAGTGCTTTCTGCCCCAGCGCACCGCTTCACAGGCGGCCGGGTCCCGTGTGCCCCGGGCTAGACTGTGCTGGGCAGGCGACGGAACTCCCTCCCTGCCAGGCCGCCCTGCCAGCGAGCAAAGGGCATCCCAGTGTTAGTCACTCTGTCGCCACACGGAGACACACTCTGGCAAGGCGCTCCAGCTGCGAGGAAGCAGGACAGCGTGCCAGTAGTGGCACATCTGTGATCACTCGCTTAAAAAAAAAACACCAAAAAACACCTTACTAAGCTTTCAGTAATGCACGTAACTTTCCCAGTGCTTGGAACTCTCCATGTCTGTAAATTACTGTCACTCAGCTGAAACTAGCTTTTTGTTAGCCAAAATGATGCTGAAAAAGAGACTAATTAGTAAAGTGTTAATTTAGAAGCAATTAAATCTGGGTCCTTTCTCCTTCTTCAAAGACAGCTTCCTACACACCAAGTACAGCCTTATGAAATAGCCTTACTAGTAGTAAGGCTGTTAAAAACTGTTGGCTACATGGTAATAAAATGAGGTTTGAGGATCAGAATTTTGAATGCAAAAAGTTTTTTCACTCCAACTTTCAGTTAAAATGATTAGAAGTTTGCAGTTCATCATTATAGCACCAGTTCCACCAGTGTCAAAGCACTTCTGAAAACCCAGCTGCAAGTTCTAATTATTAGATACATAAATACCCATGTACTGAAAAAAATGCAGTTAATTTTACCTCCTAAATGTGTATTATGTAAGCAAATTTTGCAGCAAGAATGATCCACCCCAGTGCAAACTTCTGGGTTTCCCTTTCTGGATAATCTAAAGAATGTTCTTGCTTGTCTTTTTATTACTATTTTTGCAGTCTGTCTCAGTGTTATTCCCAATTATTTGCAAAGGGACCCATATGTTTCCAAACTAAGTTAGTGTTCAGATGTGATTCAGGTAAGTATACTAACACCCTTATTGGTCATAGCCTTTCTGGATTGTAACCTAATGACTCACAGAGTCATCTGATCACAGATTTGCCTAACATTTCCAGCTAAGCCTAGCTTCCTTTCAGAACAGTAAGAATGCCAATGAATACTGACTTAGAAAAGGAATTTTAACCACAGTAACTTAAACTATTTGAAAGATTCAAGACCTATAAACAACAAAAGACCAAAAGACATGCCACCTTTTCAAGGTTTGCCTCATCATGCAAAAACAGAGTTAATTAGCATTTTGTGGTAGGCTGAATTTCTTTCTCCTGCAAGTCTTAAGGTATGCTCATTGATCAATACCCTTGAGCTCTTCTCTCTTCTCTGCCAAGAAATTCCCAAGTCCTTCTACTAAATCCAGCTTTTTCTTCTCTTCCAGGAGACCAATGTGAACTGCCCATGTCAGTGGCAGAGACTATAGTCTTTAAAAAAGGGTGTCAGAGTCTCACACGGAACTCACTAAAAGAGATTGCCTTCAGCACTTTTATACTTGTGCAGTAGTAGTATCTTCCCTTACTGTGTCTCAACTGTAGTTTACTTATCTACTTTCCTTGATCACAATACAAGACTGCTAGAGCGGAGATAATGTTTTTTAGTGTTTTTTGGGGAGGGGGCTAAAAATGGGAGAAATAAGCATTAAACACCTATTCACTTGTGTGTTTTACTTATTTCTGTTTACATTATTTCCAGAAAAAATGGCAGCATACATAGGTTCATTTTAAGCCAAGGTTTGCTATTAGGACTTCAGGGGCTTTTTCTTGATTTTCATGTATGTCTAAATGGCAGTATTGGTACCACACAAACACACATTATTTTATTCTTTGTTAGAAAACAAGTATAATTTAATGTATGGTGTTTTAGTCTTTGTTAGAAATAAAGTAGCATAATTTATCTGCTTCTAAGAAAGCTCAAGTCTGATTTATCTGCAGCATATAGTTCTCTGTTGGGGCACAGAATGGCAGCTTTCTAACACTACGGTAAGAAAAAGTCTTACAGAAATCTAACAAAATTGCTTCTTGCTAATTTTCATGTAATTCAGATATGACACAAGGCAGAGTACTATTCTATGACTTGCGGATAAGATTGAGTTTTAAAAACTCTGCTGACAGGCCTGAAAACTGCAGAGATTTTGCTACCTGATAATTTCCTCTTCCCTCAAGTTTCTATGTTGCTGTCATCCAAAAAGTATTATGTAAGCAATTTTTTTTTAGTAAGTCAAGAAAAAATTTCAGTCTAGAAACTGATTATAAAAAGAAGTTGCATGACTCTTGCTATAGACTCTGAAAGACAAAATGAAAGACATTTTGTATCCTAAAATACATTTGACCATACAAGAAGGTCATTCATAGTAAACATGTTAATATCGCCTTCCATCTCAGATTTATCATCACAAAACCTTTAAAATAGCACTGTTTTCCAGTAATTGATTTTGGCCTGGCTTTTGTTGTTGTTGTTGTTGTTTGTTTGGGTTTTTTTTTCTTTTTTTTTTTTAGAATCAGTCCATAAGAATAATCATGTAAGTCTGTGTATAAGTGAAGATGGAATAATATCATCTAAACTGTACAAGAACTGATGCTTCGAATATGAATCTATCCCAAATTTCCACACTCTGTGGTTTATCATGAGTCAGAGTAGATGTTTGCCACATTTCCTATTGCTTATTAAGCTTGTAATGTAACTGATTCAAAGTAGTCAGCCATTTTTCAATTTTCAAATATTGTAAGTTTTAGATGTGTATATCTTTAAGACTATGGATCAGTTCTACTTGATGAATATTTTTTCTATTTAAGAACTCCAAATCTAGCTGCACAAACAGCAGATTGTTAAGATAAACTACAAGAAACAACTGCTACTACTTCCTTTATGGATGGCTTTCAAGTAGGTGTGAGCTTTACATGAAGTTATTCAGTTATCTAAAAATACACAGAAGAACTGAGTTTGTTTGTGAATTTAATGAGATTATTTCTCTTTCTCCTGTAAAAAAGAAAAGAACACTCATTCTCATTTAACACAGTACAAGATATGTAGAAGGTCTAAGTTCTAAACTTCATCTTCTGCAGTCTGTTCAGTCTCATTTGCGCCTCTTTAAAACAGAGGTAATAAAATTCATCCACCAGTCTCCTCAAGGTGTTGAGAAGGTGAAATATATTTACATTTTGGAGCTTATGAAGCTTCTTATAAGAAATGAAATGTTAGATACATCTCAAACAACTATCAGGCGAATATCTAGGCCTTTTGTGACTTAAGCCTCACTACTATTGTTATAGTATAGTGCGGTCCTGAGGGGCCACAGACGATGGAATGAAAGACCACTCCAGAGGTTGAGGTAGGAAGGTGCAAGGAAGTGATCTTTATTCGAACTTGTACACAAATAGGATTGTGGGGAAGGGTTCTGGAATGGGGTGTGCCCTGCGATGGTTTTGGGGAAGGGTCTGGGTAGGTCCTGGCCAAATAAGGCAAGGACCCCCAAAAATGAGGGGACAGGGGCAGGGGTATGACATATAGGGAGATGCAACCCTGCTGTCAGCAGGAGACAGTCAAAGGTGAGTTACAAGCCATGTGGGTGGAAAATTCCAACAGGGCACATGAGAGAACAAAGGAAAAACATATAATGTTATAAAATCCTCTAACAGGGTAACATTCTTAAACTGTAAAACAGTCCTTTGGCATAACAGTAGTTATATGCAAGCAAGGTGCAGCATCCAGGGGTCAGGCAGTCACAGATGTGTGTTGGTGAAGTAATCCTTCCGCTGTTGATAGCTCTCTCCTCCAACAGTATAGTGCTGATATTTTGTTAGTAAAATATCAGGAAAACTAACCTTGGAAATTAAATCATACATTACATTTTTCATAAGCAGAGTTCTAGTCTAGAGGTAACGTATTTCACTCAAGGTAAGACATAATGCTGCAAAACTTCAGAAAAATGAAAGGACTGCAGTTAAGAATAAGCACGAGAGATAAGATGTCAAGGGTCAGTTTTTGTATTTGCTATCTGCTGTTTATGTGTCCTTGGAATTCCTCTCAGCCAGTTACTTGATCTCAGGTGCTTTTGTATGTCACACTGGAGACCAACCCACAATCCTCCTCTGACCTGTAAGTCAGTTTGACCTATATCCCATATTTTAATATAATTAATAGTTTGATTTCTAGGAAGCTTTGTAAGGTAGTTTCCTGTACCATATGATGGATTTGTATTTTTACACTATTGCTTTATAAACAATTAATGTTATTCCATACAAGTATGATAACACAAAGATATTGGCTGTTGCCATCTTTAATGGCTATAAATTCGACCTTAATGCAGTCTGTCCTGTTAAAACTGCTGATGGACTCATGAAGTAGTCCGTTTTAGCTATTTTGACATTGATATGTGACTTTTGAATAAATGCCATAAAAGTGATGCCACAGGGTGATATACGGTTTACTCATTACTTTTACAAAAGAGATTTTTTTTCTTTCCCTTAACAATTCTGCTGACAGTTAAGTTGGAACAGTTTTTTTGGCTTACATATTGTATATTGCACTCAACTGCACATGCAAAATTGTCTCAAGCCAAGAATTTATTAAGATTAGCTTACATGCTCTTTATGATCATACACCCACTTATAAACCAATAGTAAAGTTATTAAAATTAGCACCCTTCATGCAGTGGTGATGGGTGAATCAAAAACATTGACCTTGACCTCACTTTCAACAAGACTCTGCAAAGATAGCAATTCAAAATACATTCCCTGGGACAACATGAGGCTTGAGGAATTTAAGAAGGCTGTCTACTGCCTTTTGTCAAAGCACACAGTACAGTACTTCCCTGGACTAACCTGCTCCATGTTCTGTCTTGAGCCTGAATAAAACCTGTGGATACAGCCCTACAGGCTGGTTATTCCCCACGGTCATATGTATTGATACATGTTTTAATCTACAGACAAGCTGAGAATTTTGTCTGCAGTACTGCTTTATTTGAATTTACTGCTTATGACGAAGCAAACCCATGTCCTGTGTATAAGATTCACCTGAGTTCACAAGCCTAGAAACGAAAACAGCAAATTTATTCTAGCAAGGCAGGCCTGTTGAGCTCTTCCTTCAAATGAAAGTCATCTAACCAAGAAAAGAAGAAAAAGGAAAAAAAAAGAGAAAATGTAAAAATTCCTGGCATCAGTGTCTCATTCTAGTTGCTGATTAGGATTTCTCCAGGAAATCTGTCACTAGAAAATGTAGTGGCTGTAATACTTTCCTTTCAGAGTACCTGTGTTCAGTGTGGGACCTTATCCTAGCACTTCTGTCTCTCATTTATATTTAAAGGTTTTCAAGTGCTTTTGAATACAAATGCAGCTTCAAAGAATGTGGCATGTTCCTTTCTATTTCTTTGCTATCACTCTCATTTAGGGGACCTAGTTATCTTGACATAACTTCCGGTCATCTTCAAGAAGTGTAATGGAGCATTCTTTAACTTATTTGAAAATAAATCCCTCTGAGGAAATTACCTGCACATCAAAGTGCTAAATTTTTCCCATATTCATCACAGTTCATTGAATTGTAATGAATCACACATCATTAAGGTTTTCTCTACACAGCATTGGCTTGCTCACACTTGACAGAAACCACACATGACACTTTTAAAGATGCTATTAGTTTTAAAGGTCACAGTTTCAGCTACCTCCTCCTCTCTTTCATTTTTCTTGTTGCTTAAGCAAATTTAGTATGGAAAGTAATGAAACATAATAGACATCACAGAACTATTTTTAAAAGAAAAAATTTCCAAAGTACAATCACGATTGAAATTGTATATAGTTCAATATCCTTTCACACTCTTATTTAAGTCTGATGAAACACATTATCATAGAATCATAGAATAGTCTGAGTTGGAGGGGACTTTAAAGACCATCTAGTCCCTAACCCCTGCCATAGGCAGGGACACTTCTCACTAGACCAGGTTTCTCAGGGCTCCATCCAGCCTGGCCTTGAACACATCCAGGGCTGGGACATTCACGACTTCTCTGGACAACCTGTTCTCTCTCTTCTATTTTCTCTTTTCCCCATTGCTTTCTACCCAACCAAAGAAAGCAACTCATGATAGCTGGCTCATTTCCCAGGATTCTGATGCTATTAAAGGGGCTAAGCTGGAGGTCTCCTATACACACAAATAATACTTTAATAGAGAACTCATAATGAAAATAAACCATTTGTCTATTAATAATCTCTTGTGAAGTTATTAGATTAAGTTAGAAGCTGAGATGTATCAAATCTTTGAATTTGTACTACATACATCCCGTTTCACATACAGTTTCCTTAGTTTTCTGTCTATCTGCTAAACAACAAATGCCTCAAATGTAAAATGCTAAATGGTAAAAGTAGACATGCCACCTGGGGAGTACCAAGTGGTACTGAAATGACCAATAACCTCAGTTATTTTAGATAAACAAAGGATGGCATAATTATTCTGTTTACAATTTTGAATTAGATTGCCATTTAAGTAATCTCATTCAAATACTCAGTTTATGTTACAAACTCTGCTGAAACTGATGATAGGATAACATTCTATATCTAGGTAGCTATAGTTCTTGGTAATTTTTTCACTTTCTTCTATACAGAAAATGTCATGCTACCTTCAAACATTGCTTTGTAACAAGGATATCTCTTAAGAACAATGAAAAGTTTAACTCCAGTATTGAGGACAGCAGTATAAACGGTCTGGAACTTTGTCATTAGTAAAATAAATACCATCAAGTGAAAACAACACTTTCATGTCATGCTTCTACAGCCTCTCCCCTTCTAAAATTTAATTAAAATTGCAATGAAATAAGTGTCACTTCAATATTGGATTAAAAAGCCTAGAGTTTTTCTTGTATAATTAAACACTAACATTAAAACAACATTAACCATGTTTAATAACTACAAAATACTATTGTTGTTCACATCAAAAAGGCATTTTTCTTTCAAGAATTAATTTTTTTCTAAAGGTTTTAATTAAGTTACTACTTATGCATTTTACAGTTCAAACTGGATTTCAGGCTGAGTAGATTTTCAGCTAGATTTTCAAGACATTTTCCTGTGGAAGACTGTAAGTAAAATAATACAGTATATGGATTTGAAATTATATAGTGATATTTTTATCTTCCCCTTCACTCTTACTATATTTTGTAGGTCTGTGCTCAAATAGTAAAGGGCAGATTAGATGGGCTAGAAGTTCCTCTTGCCATTCTAAGAGGACATTGCTCACTAAAATAAGAACTTGAAGTCCCAGTCTGCAGTCTCTTTGATCACTATAGAGATGATTATTTTGTTCCCTTGGAAGAAATTATTTAAACTGCTTACAAACATTTATCATCAACAAAACAGAAAGAGAACACATAAAATATATAACATGCCTTTTTTTTGTCTCTTTTTTTTTTTTTTTCCCACACATCACAGAGATAACCAAAGGCTGCAGCTATGCAGGTTGGCATAGATCAGACTCAGAATCAAGAAAACCACAGTTAGCACCCTGAACCCGTGTTCTGAACCTATGTCTACCCTAGAACAGCTGAGCCTAGCTTGTTTTCTCAACAGTGGTTGCCTGAAACTTTCACAGAAGTTAGGTTATCTCTAATAGCAAATTTAGGCCAATACCACCATGCTGCAGTGACGTGAATATAGGTATAAAGGTGGCCCCACACAGGGGTTTAGCACAGGCTCAGACTTGCTTCCCTCCTAAATTCTGGAGCTTTGCCTTTCCTAACATGAGGTTCATGAACACTTGATTAGGATGGCTTAAAGTCAAGTACTGTGACTGCACTCAGAGAGATAACCTTTTTTAACCATGTTGTTTCACAATTATGTGTTTCAAGGGGATTATGACTTTCTTCAAAAAATCCAGCACATGTCGCTGTATAGAGTGCTAAATAAGCCATTTACATGAAAATGTAATATAAATTCTAGGGCACAGCACATCTATAGCACTTTCTCAGTTTTTCTTGTACTGTTACTGTTTTTAACTTGGGCCTTAGAATACCAGAGACAGAAAGAAAAACTATTACACATATTTTGAAATGTGAATAGACCCATAAATGCACCAAAATGCATTCATTGTCACATACTGAACTTTGCATTATACTCAGAGTATGTAAGAAAAATTTATTGGGTCTGGCATCATACACTCTAATCTGCTTTCCTAGCAGAACAAAGTCCACTTCCTTTGTATCAGCTATGCAATAGTGCTAAGGTATTCTGAAAAGAACATGCATATCTGCCAAATGGTAACTTAATTGAAATGGATAATTTGATCCCTGTTTTTTCTAAAATTGATATTTTGTTCCTCCTAAATCCAAGGCTATTATTTAATATAAATTAGCTCTTTTTGTCAAGGACTCTTCGAATACTTAGAGAATATAGTTAACTGTGAAAGTAACCCAAGAATAGGAATAGTTTTAAAATAAAAACAAGCACAGAGCCAATTTTTTTTTTTTTTTTTTTTTTGCTGGTGTAGCTTTGAAGAGTAGTATTACTCTTCAAAAAGCCAGAATTCAATGGAGAAATAAACTTTGAGGATGAGTGCAAAGCTCTTTTGTTATTAGTTCTTTCACAATAAATAAATAAATATATAAATAACATCACAAGACCTGGAAAAAAACAGTCTAGTAACAATTCCATATTTATCACAATTGTTCTTTCTCTTTTATTTCTTCTATGGTCTCTCAATTTTATTAATTTTCTTCCCTGTGCATTATATTACCTACGTGGGCATAGGATCCTATTTTGACAATTTGGTTGCAGGACCTCAATGTCTCTTTTCTTTTGAGTCTGTTATTGTACAACTAATTACTTGGTGTCCATATGTAATGGAAAACACGACAGATTGTGTCTTCATCCTACCACTATGGGTCCGACTCTTTCTCAGTTAAAGGAAGTATTTTAGGGAGGGATTTCCAGTGAGCCTGAAGATCCACAGTGGCCAAATCTGAGACTTACTTCTGATAAGACATCCCTGGGCTGGTTTTCTGTGTGTGTCTTTCTTTTGCTCAGATTTTCTGTAGTAAAAGCTGAAAGAGCAAACTATAGTTTCACTGTTAAACTGTTAAACTTGAGTCTTCTGGAGAATGAAGTAATACTGTATTTATCAAGTCTGCTTATTCATAAAGTCTCAACCTCTTTGTACCTGGTATGCTGCACCATAAAAACTATCTCAGATAACTAATCCAGGCTGAATTAACTTCACAAATGTATAAGCTTAAAGCGACTGTAAAACTCCAGCATTAACAGTATGACATAAATTCTATCCTATGTAATTAACCTTTCTACTATAATATTGCATTGAAAGGATTTCCTCTTTCACATATGTGATATTATGGTATTATTTCCTTCAGTATACTCCATACTATACATTAATAGAGATAGTCATATTGTCAGAAGATATACACTGTAATACTTCTGAATTACTCACGTTGCCTACTTTCTTTACCCTTCATGTCCTCTGGTTATATATTTTACTCATGTCAGCAACTTTTTTTTAAATAATCTACATTGTTCAGAAAACTTCAAAACACAGCCTAGCTAATCACCTGCCCTTACTGGGTGAAGCTGATCTAGACCATGGAGCTCCATGGGTGCCGGGTTTCTGAATCTCCTTGTGAGCCTGGACAACTCCACACGCACCAATATGATGATCAGAGAAGCCATTTTATTAAAGAAAGTTCACATACTTATACACTTTTCATATCTGTCCATGAGAAGGGGTCAGCTACCATAGGCTGCATGTTACCAACACGAGCTGTTCATGTGTTCCTATTCAGACCATGTTTGGTTGGCAGCTTCACTCAATATGTCTTGTTATTGCTAATTGTCTATCTCATTATTTTTACTTTCTCATCCTGAGCTTATCATGGTTCCCTTGGCCTTTTTGGCCTTTCTCAGCCAGTGGCTGCATATCTTGAATAAACACCAGGTCTTGTCATCTACACTCTAACTACATTTTGGAACACTGCATTCGTACAAAGCAATCCAATCCTACACATGGGTGTCTGCAGAGCCCTGAAAGCTACTACTGCAACAATTGGATCTCTTTGGTCAAAATCATGTCAAATAAAAATATCTGATCATTCCCAAAGGCTTTATAGTTATGTTGCCTAATACCTATCAGTATGGTACGTAAACAAAAGCTTATAAGACTATTCCCTGAATATCACCAAATATTAAGAAATTCCATTTACATAATTTGACATCATTATTCAAGGAGAAACAGTGAATGTGTAACAGAATATAACAAATAATAGATTTTCATTGTCTGACACTGAGTCTGAAGTTAAAATAGGGGGTGAGACCTATTTTTTTTTTTACTGAAGAAATATATTTGTTATATGAATATTTGAATTTAAAGACTTTGAAATGTTGATCATCAGACAGCCTAAATATACATTCTCTTTATGACTGTTGAAGAGGAAAAAAACTAGAAGAGTCATCTGTAATTTAAGTGGCTATTACTGCCTCATTTGCTGTCATGAGATCTGACCCTGTGTTTAAAAATGAAATGTCTCCCAATAGCATCACTTGTGCAGTACCTGTTTCAGGGAGAATGTAGCTCACCTAATTGCCTCTATAAAAAAATCTTATGCAGACCAATCTGTAATTGCACAGCCTTATAAAATGCATACCATACAATACTTCACATTTTTACAAAACGGGTTTTTTTGCTTGTTTTGCTCCTGTTTACAGAGAAGAACAATATCATTTTTATCTCTAAGGCTTGGCATTGCTTCATCTACCCATTAAAAAATCAGAGTAATTTCTCTTCTATTGAGTACATTTTAGACAAATGTATTTTATAAATAAGGTAATGCCTTCTTTTGAATATGCATAGGCAATTTATACAAATAGCATGTATTAACTTAAGCAGGTGTTATATAATTTTTTGACAAAAAAAAACCAAACCAAAGCAATTTGCTTCTAGCAAAGAACATGAATACAGATCAGTTGTTGTCATATCATAAAACTGTGATTATAACCAGGTGTTATAATAGCTTCTTTTAAGCTCTACATTCAATAAGTAACGTATTCTGATAACTGGCTCATTTGTTATTATCTATTTCACTCACACAGGTTCCTTTTTAAAAGTCAGATTTTCTTTTACCTTTATTCAATCTAATGTCTTTTTTGACTCACATTTGCACATTGCTAACTAATTGAGTTGGAAATAATCTAAGGAAATGCCATATATTTTCCATATATTGGAAAAAATCTGGAGTTGATGAATACAGCTATATTATGCTTAGGGGAACAATATGGATCCACACCTAGAAGTCAGTCCTCTTTTTTTTTTTTCACTTACACATCACAAAACTTTTGGGTAGAAAAATGACATTTTTTCACTCCATGTACATGTCAATATACATTCTCTTTGGACTTCCCTTTTTACTAGGAATATTCTGGGAAAAGTGGAGATACTGAACCATCAGAAATGGAAAGTAGGTTAATTAGTAGGTTTTTTTTTCTTTTTTTTGTTAGCTGTGCAGTACTTTCAGTGGAATCAAACAAACTATAATGAGTCAAAAGTAACTTTTGAATATAATAATTACAGCTGGTTCTTGCTCATACATTTGATTCAAGACATTTTACATCTCACATTGTTATTTTAACATTTATACAGTGCTTTACATCTTCAAAGCACTCTGCTGACACTACCTTATTAGTTCCTGCAATGCTTAGATGCAATTTTCAGTGTGCTTTTATATCACAATCCCATTTTAATTGCCATTTAAAGTTGCATCAGTTATAGTTATAAAAGACCATAAGAAGGAATGTTTAGTAGGAAAGCCACCATACCAAAAATTTCAGCAGTACGTTTCTTAAATTGCAAAGTATTTTGGTGTGATACTTCAGATGTAGCCAGGTACTGAACTCTGCTAATGAGGTTTTCAGGTGTGTCCTCCCCTAGCCCATGATGCCACACAATGTGAAGTAGCATCAGTAAAAGAAAGCCTGTGCTGTTCCTCCACTTGTTTTCACTGCTGTCCCAGTGAAATATCTTGTCCCATCTATTTGATGCCTGTAAACAACAACTAATGCTGTTGTCAGAAAACAGTGTCAAATGTTCTAGACCATTAAATGTAACATTGCAATGAAAACACTTCCTCATTGTTGGTGACTATGAATTCACAGTAAGTTTGATTTCATAAGTAGTGAACATTTATAGCCACAGAGGTAAGAAATTGCTCAGATATCCTGAAATTTTAAGTCACTACTACATAACCGAGTTACATAACCTCCCTTAGAGGTGGATGGTGTAAATTGATGTCTCCTGGCAATCCTTGACCATAGCTACAGGACAGCCACTCCTTTCTGTCACCTAGCAACATTTTAATAGTCAACACCAACTCAGAGTTTCCAAGCTAGTACTGTTAGAAATTCTGTTTAGGCTAATAACTCTAATCAGTGTAGTAGCCTGAACCAAGGAGAACAACTTGTGGAAGTGTTTGAGCATTAAAAAAAAGGTGTAGTAGTATATTCTGAACATAAAATGGATGTGGCTGAAAGTAAGATTATGCCTGCAGGCAAATCAGAGCAAGTCCTGGAAAAAATCTGGCACCTGAACTTGCTGGCAAGAGATGTGCTTCTGAAAACTGATCTGAATAATGAACATATAGAGGAGTATGTGCTTAGACTGATCTCTTTAACAAAAGATCTGAGCAGATCTCTCAGGCAGCAGCTGAAGAACATTACAGAAAGTATTCAAGACACTTGCCACTTGCTGAGTGCTCTCCACAACAAACACAAGGAGTTTACTGGAAGTCCAGGCAAGTATGTAAGGACTGAGATGTAAAGCATATGGACTGGGTATGTTGGATGCTAAGTTCTGCTGCGTGATGATGCAGGGGTACCTTACTTTTGTTACTATTTCAGTACTTAGTCATTCATTGGACCAAATTAATTCATATTTCCACTGTAGTATCATACTTTTCTTTGAGCCTATTACATGATATTCAGCATGAGACTTATAATTCACATTATGTGACCAAAAAAAAAAAAAATTTAACTGAACAGAATTGTTCAAAGTTCCCTCAAGAAATATTTACTTGCCCTGGCATAAAATTGTCGTCAGGCTGCAGAGTGGGTAGGTGGTAAAAACATGGTGCTAATAACACCAAAGTCATGGGTTTGATCCCCTGTATGGGCCATTCACTTCAGAGTCGGACTCAATGACCCTTGGAGGTTCTTTCCAATTCTGAATATTCTGTCAATCTGCTCTGTTTAATCTCCCATGAGCTGCAAGGATATGTGTGCCCCATGCCTGCAGCACCTCCCCTTCCTTATTCTCTGACCTTGTTATTTGTAGGGCTGGTTCCCACACTTTTTCCCTCACTCCTCAGTTTTCTCTGGTGTTTTTGCACTTTCTTAAATGTCTTTTCACAGGGACTTGGCTGCCATGCTCAGCTCAGTTCTGCAATGGGAACATCAACATATCAGCAAACATTCATCAAAGCAGGAGTGAAAATTAACATTTAATAGTTATTTAATTTAATAATGGTCTAACAGCACTAAACCTCAAAAGAGGGGTGACCAGGAGCTCAAGAGAGGTGATTTACCCTTTCTACTCCACTCTTGTGAGACCTCACCTGGAGTACCATAAAGGTCTGGAATGCTTAGCGCAAGAAGGACATGACCCTGTTGGAATGAGTCCAGAGGAGGGACATAAAGGTGATCAGAGGGACGGAGCACCTCTCCTATGAAGACTGGCTGAAAAAGTTGGAGTTGTTCAGGCTGGAGGAGTGAAGGCTCAGAGGAGACCTTGTTGCAGCCCTCTAGTGCTTAAAAAAAGAGGGAAAGTGATTATAAAACAAAAAGGAGAGTGATTTTTAACATGGACAGAGAGTGATAGGGCAAGAAGGAATGGTTTTAAACTAAAACAGAAGTGATTTAGATTAGATGTTAGGAAGAAATTCTTTACTCAGAGGGTAGTAAGACAGAGGAAGAGGTTGCTCTGAGAAGTTGTGGATGCCCCATTCCTGAAAGTGTTCAGGGCCGGGCTGGATGAGGCTTTGAACAATCTGGTCTACTAGAAGGTTTCCCTGACCATGACAGGAAGAAAGGTTGGAAAGAACTTTAAAGATCATCTCGTTCCAACCCAAACTATCCTACACTTTTTTTAATGAGTCTTTGATCTGCAGGATTATAAAATAAAACATTTTTGTTTAAAATGTCTCCTTCTAGGCTCCAAGCAAGCTAACTTTGCCCTGGTGACCTCATGGTGTATGTGATTTTTTTTTTTTTTTTTTTTTATTTTATTTTTTTTAATCAGGTTTCTGAGAATCGTTCTCCTATTCCTCATCTGACAGATTCCCTTAAAACAGGCAGCAAAAAGGTCTGCTGAAGGCAGTTGCATATAAATTGCATGTGCATCCTAAAGCTGTATTATCAAACACAGAAAAAACAGAAAGCGAAGTGTTAGAAAAGTGATGGGGGAGCGGGATAACACAAAAGAAGACTTATTTCAAGGCTAACCTTGTAACAGAATGCAAAAAGCATCTCACAATTGAATAGTGTACAGTTACAAGACCATATCTTTGCTTGGCAGTATTAGAAAAGTCACATTCACAGCAGAGGAAAATGCCATTGTTTACAATTACCTTGTTATCTTCAAATTTGATTTTAGGGAAGTTTAAAGAGCTGTATAATTTGTTTGAGAAGTTTGTTTTGTTTTGTTTTGTTTAGAGAATGCAAAATTAAGGGAAGAAATGTCAATTTTGGCAGTTTTGCCTAAGTTTAAACTTTGAAACAGTTTAACAGTTTAAACAGTGAAACTGAAAAATGGTCTTTACCACTTCTGCAAACAAAGCTGTGTTATTTCCAATCCTTTTTATTATTATTTCGCCGATTATTATCATTATTTCCCAGTTAGAATTGCTTGCCTATTGTAAAAGTGCCTCTGGAAAAACAGTAGAATAGTATTTTTCTTTAAACTACTGCTGTAAAATATATTTTAAATTATATTTGCTTCCTATTTTTCTTTTTTTTTTCCTTTTTTTCAAAACATAGTCAAAATCCAATAACAAGTCATTTGAGAACTGAGGAAGTATTGGAAAGGAATGATTTTTAGATTAAGTTAAAAGAAAAAAAATATTCTGAGGTGTACTCTAGGTTTAAACTAATCAGGTGCAATTACAGATGAAAATGAGAGTCCTACCTAGATCATGTAACATCACTCACTGATGTGTGATGACATCCATGATAAAATTATTTTCCAAGTTGAAGACCTTGAGATACTGATTTGCCTCATATGACATTGTTAAAAAAGTGAATGTAAGTTAATGGCTTCCCTCAAGACTTCTGTTGGCCCTGTTTTCATTCCCTTGTGTATCTTTGTCCATTGTAAGTGAAGAACACACCATACCACATTTCATTTTGTACTATTTTCTTATTTGTATTGACTTTCATGGGATTTAATCTGTAAAACAAGGCTTTCCAGGATCTCATGCAGCAAAGAGAAATAATGAAGAGATTTTCTGAGAGGTTTGCATTATACCTAACTAATGAAGACACAGTTCTAGTTATAGAGGTTGACAGCACAAGGTGAGGGATGAGCTCCAGGTAATACATCTGAAATCCTTGGGGGAATGATTTCTAAGAAAAGGTAAAAGATAATAAAAATGAGGGACCATAAAATAAATAGGTTAAACATAAAATCTTACATGAATGGTACATAATGATTGGGTACTTTTTGTGCATTTTTCTTCACCAAGTGGTTTTAGTTATATGCAAAGGCAATGTCCACCATTCCTATAACTGGATGCTACAAACTACTGAACTTAAATACTGTTGATTTTGTGTTATCTGGTCTTCACAGCAAAAATTCAAAGCTGCTAAACATGTTTAAAATCAGGCTGATGTATTACAGCTTTGTTAGAGACCTACACATTGGAACCTTGCACGATTCAACTTTAGGAAATACATATATACTTAAGGTTTTAATTTTAAAGCTCTTCCCAAATTCAATTGGCTATTAATTACCAAATCCGTGCTTTAAAGTGATTGTCATTAAGAATTTAGCTAGTGTCTAACCATTAGAAAGGTGTTCATTAGAGTAAAACTTTGACAAATACACAGTTTTTCTTGGAAAACTAGAAAAATATACCTGTCTGTATTCAGTTCTTCATTAATCGATTCAACTGGAATAGCAACATATTCAAAAACACTAAATGGAAGCCAAGAAATACAGTGTTCTTCATGCATTGAATGGCACTAGGGAATTATGTGAAATTCATTAGGTACCTGTATAATAGTTTTCACTTTTTTTTTGGTCTAGTTTTCATAGCATAATTTAATTGGTTATTTAATTTTTGCCTCAGAGTACAGTGAAATCACAAATTGTCTGCAGAAAGTGAAGGATTATTTGACAAATACAGTCTCACACCTTCAGGAGGAGGAAGATAATCTTTATGCTTCTAGCTGCAGACAAGATGATGATTCTCAGAACCAGACTGGTCAAAATGCTTCTACAGAAACAGACGTTCATTGTTCAGAAGGTGAAGCAACAAACTCTGCACAAACATCTTCCAGTTCTAGTCAGCAATTCCAAAGAACTCCTTCCCTGAACAAGACAGAAAGTCAGAATGTTAATCAAACTCAGAGAAGTGAAGCTAAAGCCATGGAGAAAAATGCTCCATCATTATCTGAGAACATATCTGCTCAAAAAGAGGATACTAGCAGAGAACCTCCAATAAAAAAGGAAGATGGTGAACACAGACCAATGATAAACTCTGTTACAGAGAAAAAAGAGTGCAATGGAAAGGATAAACTTCATGAAGGTAGCTCTGTTACTGAAAAGACTCCAGAACTGGCGTCTCAAGATGCTCGTACCAAGAGTGGGGAAGGCATTCTGTCTGGGACATTAAAAGACATTTATGACAGAACCATCACAAATCTTTTTGAACAGGAAGAAAAGAAATTAGTCGAAGAATCTTTGAAAGGGCTAGAAAGGGAAGAACACAGACTGACAGAAAAAATGGAAGACAGTAAAATGAAAACAAATAATGAGATTTGTAATGTCACATCTTCAGCACAAACATGTGATCCTACTGCTGTGAATCCCTCTGTGGGTGATTCAGAAGAAGTACAAAAACATAGGCACTGGATGAACAAAGAGTAAGTGCATATTTTTTTTTAGGAACAGATGTACATAATTGTTCTTATTAACATATAAACACGTGTGGGTTCACAAAATCAGTATACATGTACTGAACAACTGCTGGTCATGCACATAACAGCAGTTTACAATTTAAACATGCATAATGAAGAACTTTCTCTTTGATTTAATGTAAAGTTTATATTTGCATAATTTTTTTATGCAAGAAAGGGACTGAGTCACAGCCAGTAAAGTAAATAACTCCCAAATTGTTGGAAATCAGTAGGAGAGGACCCCAATTTGTCAATTTTATAGTAATTTGTAAGCTGTTCTGAAACAGGCTAAATATAAAAATTTTCATGATTTTCCCATCTATTCATAAACATATTTTTCTGAATGACCTGCTTATGCTTCAATGTAGAACATCATTATACTGAAGTATTTAATTAAAAATACAATACATTACCCCACTCAAAATGTCAAAAATAATATTTTATATCTTTTTTCTCCAGATTTCTAGTCAAAGAGGCTGGTAAGAGTAAACACGAAGTAGCTTGCTTTATTAAAGCCCCTGTGACTGTTCTGGAGAATCTGAAGTGCAGGATACTCAATGACATTAGTTCCTTGGTGGTGGATGATTCTGAGGAGCTGGTCAGCAATGTCATCAGTATTGAATGCTATGATTACGAAAAAATTCTTTTTCCCATGAACATTGCAATCCCATTTACTTCATGCTTCAGAGGACATTATCGGGAGATTATGGTGAAGGTGACTGATGTGAACTTTCAGTCAAATTATTTAACTCCTATTTCTTTGGAAGGATATCAAGGAAACCATAAGGTTGGTAATATCTCATCAAAACATCGTAAATACAGCATTTGAGGTTGTCAGTTAAGTCCCTCTGGAGTTATATAAGTAAAGTTGTCATTATTAAATCCTATTGCCTACTAAGTAGGGTTAAACAGAACTTTTCTTCCTATTTTCTCAAGGACTATTGTATTTGATACTTAGCGTTTAACAAGGTCCCTTTCTTCAATTGTATTATGAAGGCAAGTGCTTAGTCCCACAATATTAATTATTGAGTAATGGTTCATGATTTTCTTAAATAAGAGCAATGAATAAAAGTAAAACTTAGGGGTAATTATTATGCATTATGATCACAGCAAAGTAACACTGTTCCATGTGTGTAAGTGAAAATTCCATATCAAAGAAACACAGGATTGTTTTTTTTTTCTTTAAATGCAGAAGTCTTGCATTGGGCCAGATTTATCACCCAGTTTACAAGCTTATTTCATTCTGCCCTGATCATACACTGGAGTATTAATGACATCACATGATGAGTGAGATGCCAGATAACTGAGCATGCAGGTGGCAATAATATGCAGTTTATTTTCATTTCACACATTGCTCTATAATGCTCTATAAAGAATGTTAACTTCTCAGTATTCTTATTCATTGTGGAACACAGCTTCTTTTCCTTCCAGTTTGCTCTAATCCCATATTCTCTTTATTCAGGAAAGCTTTGCAGAAGTGAAAATTTATCATCTGGGTGTTTTTTCTGTGTTGTCGTGCTTAAAGAAAGAAACATTTACTGTTCCAAAGGTAGGACTATCACAAAAGCTGAGCATGGATTCTAGAATCTCTTTCTGTTACCACCCAGAAACATTCAGTTCTCCAGCACCCATGCAGTTAAAGGTAATCTTAAAATATGCAATACTTCTTCCCTAAGTGTGTTATCTGATCAGTTCTGAAGCAAGTCTGCCAATGTTAAAGTGCAATCTCTTCCAATATCAGAAGTCTATGAAAAGTGTTTGCAACTCTACATCCTGTATACACAGATTTCCTGTCAGCTTTGTTAAAACCACATAATATCATAAGTAGTCAAGGATATTTCTAGCTAAAAAGATCTATCTACTTTGTTTTGATATAATTCAGAAAATATAGTAGTTTTCAATACATATTAAGTAGCAACCCAAAATTTTAGCCCAGTGTTCAAGTTAATGGAAGATGTTTTCTCACCTGACCTCCATCCTTTGTGCCAGGAAGTGCAACAGAAGGTTTGATTGTGTGTTAGTCCTATGCTGAGAATAATATCAAATTTTGTTTTAGTTATAATGTGTTTCTCCCTTCCCCCCATAAAAACATTAATTTTGAGCTACAGAGAAGCTAAAATTATGAAAAAAAAAACACAGATTAGAAAAATCTCAGAAAATTTTCAAAATCTGAGGAAGCTCATGAGTCTCAAAACTTGAACTCAAATGAGGAACAAAACAATCAAAATATTTTAGTCAGTAAAGGTTCCAGTTTTTGATTACTTTCAAATATTTTGTTATGCATTGTATAAAGTGCTGGTACTTTGGTAAAGTTGTTCCTGGGTTAGAGAGGAGTCTGAAGCTTATGTTGTAGCCTGGTCCAACTCCAAAAGATAAACCAATCTGTGAAAAAAGTAGGCATGTAAGAGAAAATTTTTTTTTAATTTACAATATATTACAATATACAATTGTATAATTGCTTTCCATATTTAGATTCAGCCAATTGAATCATCATTGGTTTCAGCATTGAAAGCAAGAGATGATATGTACCATTCAGTGATATCTACTAGTCCATTGGTTCGTGTCCAGCATCCTTCAGCCCAACCTTTTAACAGCTCAGTCACTGTTACCCTACCCTGCCCTCCAAATCCAGGAAAAAAAAGGCAAGGAGGTGAGACACAACATGCAAGAGCCATTAGTGCTACAGTAAGGATGACAGCTGCAGCATACTATCCTTGGTAAGAATAACCTTACTACAGATTCAACATTTTTAAAAACTTCAAAATGAATTAATTTTAACAGTTGCTGATTAATAATTTCTTGTATTAAAAACATGTTTGTTCCTTAGTATAGACTGCTATACTTAGAAACATTGTTAGAAACACTACAGCAAATCCTCACAATTCTCATGCCATAGTTTCACCAGAAAAATTCATATAGTATTTGATGTATATTCTTTAAATATGCTGATCACTACATTTCTAGTGGGAGTTGGAATGAAAAATGTGTGGGGTTTTTTTCTGTAACAAATATTCAGACATTTTCAACAAAGTCAAACATTGAACATGGAGAATAACCATCTCTTAAAGCTGCTGTGTTCACTGCTTTACCAGCTGTTGATTTGAACTTGACCTTTGAATATTCTGTTCTCTACTTCTACACATTCCAGTCATTATCTGAATCAAAATGTACGGCATAATGGTTTGTAGTAGATCAGTTTCATGGTAGCTGCTGCACCACATAAAGGTCCAAATTTTTTCAAAGTACTCACTACTAAATTTCTAACATTTAGACCTTTTGACATGTCTGAAAAAAGCATTAAAACATGGGGATTCCTAGAAAAAGAGAGTCTCTAAATCTCTGTTGTTTACTGGCCATTCAATACAATCTATCCATCATGCACACAAGGATATGGATGGAAAAAGAAAAGTAATATCTGACCTTATCTATTTTGTCAATCAGCAAAATAAATGGCATTTTTACCATCTCAGGTAGGAAAAAAAATTAATCTGAATTTACTGTTTGATTGTTGTCTTTCCAGTTCTGCTGCCATGGGCAACTACAGGTTTAGAAAGCCTTACTTGGATTTCTTGGTAGAAATGAGCTTGAAACAAGAGTCAACTTTGAACTACTTCTACTTTAGGTCATTAGAGAGTTAGCTTATTCTTATTGTGCTAAACATTTCTTTTTGAAAAACCATCTATATTCCAAGATTGTGATAGTCTTGAAAATAAGCAAGGTACAGAAGGAGAAGGCATCTATATTTCATTATGTTTTTACTGTAATTCCTTGGTTTTCCAGGGCTGTGAACACTTCTGTGAGAAAAGATGGGGAGAATCTTAGTGATACTTTGAAATTACTAGGTCACAGAAACAAAGAAGAAGGGTGGAAAGTATTGGATGATGTTGTTATTCAGAATGCACAGAATGGGCTTGTATCATTTGAACTAAGGGAGCATTTAGAATGGTAATGTATGAATAATTTAATAAAATATTATTTACTGAAATATTTGCTTCCATATGTAGGAATCAATGGAAATTAGTAGAGTCAAGAAATCATCCACTATTAAATATTAACTTTCCAGTATCTTTCTTCTACTTTAAAGTATAGGATAATGTTGATTTATTATTCATAATTTTTAAAATATACATTTGAATACTTTTTCATTTATAGAATTTACAGAATATAGTACATACAAAACATGAAACAAGAAAGGAAGATACCAGTCTTAACTGGAAAATGTGATTTAGCCCTTTAACTACAAAATCTTTTTTTTTTTTTTTTAAATTCTAGTTAGGAAATATTATCTTTCATCTAAAATTCATAAGTCATAGATACATAGTCAACATGCTCTACGCTACAGAAGCAGGCAAATTTTCACCTTCTCATGTATTGGAAACAAGGATGAAAAGGAGGCAGCAAAAGATCCTTTGGAGACTGAGCCCTATATTATTTTGCAGAATAAAGTATTAGCGGTTGATAAAATGATTTAAGATAGAGCTATTAAATTTAATTTTCATCTCTTTGATTATTTTTTTTCTTAATACAGTTTTGTGGTCATTCGCCTTTCATTCCTTTTGGAAAACATGTACCTGCTCCTCTTTGCTCAGGCTCTGGAAGAAGCTCTTTGTAGCACCATGGCTAACGTGATACTGCATCAGAAAAGAGACAACCCATATAAAATAGTAGTTTTGCTGTCTGCATCTAAAGAATTGACCTATGAACTTCAAAATCTCCATGAAGAGGGCTATTTTGGTCCCCCAGAACCTACGCAGCAGTTTCCATTAAGAGAAGGAGAGCAGATTCATATCAGATTTACTGGAAATATTTTTGCTTCAGGTAAGGTAATTAATTCATGCATCTGGATGAACATTATCAATTACCTCAGCTATTAAAAAATTCTGTATGGAAACACTGCTAGATTGTGGTTAGTCACAACACAGTTATTTCAGTGTTTTATTTCTTGTCAATGATAGGAACATGGAACTTAGTGGAAAACTGCTCCAACCAAAAAGAAAATGTATTATAACAAGGTTCTGAGTAATGTGCTCTAGGTGACCCTGCTTTGAGTGGGAGAATTGGACAAGATGATCTTTAGAGATCTCTTAAACATCTGCCATTCTGTGAAACCTGATCCCTCAGAAATTTCATATTTTATGTTTTATTTCAAAAGGGTGGGTTTCTGTCAATAGCTTTTTAATACAAAGAACATTTGATAAGCATTAAACAGCTCCCAAACAAAAGGAGAAGTCTGCTAGTTTATCTGTGTAAATTTCACTTAAAGTGAGCAAGAAATAGAGGGCAAAATGTTGCCTGTTTTGATTTGCACTATGAATTGAGGTGATGAGGGAGAGTTATGTCCTTTCCATTAGCAGCCTAGAAAATTCCATGCAGTGGCTGTTACCATTCAGAGATTTGCTTAAAAGACAAAGAAATAAGAAGCCTCAGAAAAATTTTCACCCAAAATCACATATAGTCTGTTATATGTATGTATTTTGTCCTATGAACTTTTTGTACATAAACTCTCCCACTGAAAACTCCATTTACCCTAAAGAAAGGAATATTCTTCAAAAAGAGAAGTCTCCAGCACCCATAGAATGTTTGCTCATATATGCAAAGGATAGTGTATATAGGTGTATCAATTAAAATGGAATTACAAATCCTAAAAATGCACCTAACTCTCTACCACCATTCATTTTGTTTTTAGAGTTAGATATCTATCTTGGATAACCAGAAAGCATATACTTCTAATTCTATTCACAACACTGATTTTATTCTTCTATGTGTTATGTACTTATCTGCTTTTGTGTTCCTTGTAGCACAGCCCTTGCCTCTTATTCCTTATTTAGGGGCTGCCAGCTAACTATAAAGATATTTCTACCACTGAAACAGGCTGGCAAGAATCTTTGAACCACAGATGTTCAATAAAGTAATAATAATGATCAAGAACAACCAAATGTTATGTGATTACCTTTATTTGACTCACGCTAATGAATTATTTCAGATGCCACACAACTGAATACAGTGTAAAAAATATATATTTTTTAAATTTTTTTTGTATGGACTGCAGAGAATGGAAAAGAATTTGGAAAAGTCTACAGACTGATTTTTCACTCACAAAGAAAACCCAGGCTGGAGCTCCAAATTAAAGAAGTGGATGAATTTGGTAACTACAGTTCACCTCACTACAAAGGAACAGCAGTGTTTTATAAAATTACCAGAGAGATGATAACCAAGAAATGGGAACAGCCTTTACCATTTGGTGAATATCAACACCAGTCTCCACTATGTAAATTAGCACTAACATTGCCAAAGGTGGGTTTTTCATTTGATAATATTAGGGATCTTTCCCTTTTCCCCTTCCCATATATTTATTAGGCAAAATGATATTGCTATGATTTTTGATTTACAGATACACATAGGAGTCACTGAGGGAGCAGTTCTGATCTGTTATCAATATAGAAACATTCTCAGAATTTCTCTTAGCAGTAGGAAGGAACCCTCATCCAAGTATAAGCATGGAAAAATGTTTAGCAGAAGTTTTTCATCCACCATCCCAGTTGGTATGGCACTAAGAAATTATTACTTAAGTTTCAGTTATATAATTCTTGTTTCGTCTTGGGAGCACAGACTTGCAAACTGTAGGATCATTAAATGGTTCAGGTAACCTATCTTCCACCTATCACCTGATTATCCTATTATGCCTGATTAGCCTCTGCAATACAGCCATGCAGGCAATTATCTTCATCTCTGCTGAAAGCTACTGCTACATTAATTCATCTTTAATAATCCTGCAATGAAACCTCATTGTAATCTTTTCAAGGAGCCTAGATGTCAACACCCTATATTGTATAAAATGAAGCCTCTAGACTACTACTATCACATATTATATGATTATATATTATATATCATAGCATATATTTTAATATCAAAAATGTACAGTAACACTTGGTCTAAATATCTGGTAACAAGCAGTAGCATTCTCTCTCCTTTTCAGTTTAATTGACTTAAATCTTCCTTAAGCTGTCACCTGCTAATATATCTTTTATTTTGTAAATGCACCTCTTGATTTCTCTCTCATCTTCATTCTCCCAAGTAAAATTTAAAAAGAGTTATCTGCAGAAGATTATAAGAGGAGATCTCTTTTAGTGACAAACTCCAAATAAAAGGTATGTTTTCTTATCAAGCATTTNAGTATTCCTTTGCAGTGTTTATGGAGAATGAAATACAAACTCTTGAAGTCCAATGGAATATTTTAAAAAATAATAATTGAAAAAATAACTGTAGCACACCCTAGAAATTAGTTTTCTTCCATTTGCCTGACTAGCTTCTATCTTGCTGTTCCCCTTTATTTAATCTTACTGCATATAAGATTTAAAGGATTGAACTGCATTTGTATTAAACCACAAAGATAAATATCAAGAGTCTCAGATTTGAGTTGGCATATACAGTCTACTGCAACACATATTAATACTTAAATGTTGTATTTGGACTTTTCTAAACAAATATTTCTGAGTAGCCGTTTCTCCCTACTAAATTTAAGGCTGTGTTCCCTCTTTCCCAGTGTGGCTGAGATCTTGAAATCTGGTCAGCCTGTATAAGGGTGTAAGAAAATATACTATATGTGGGTACTAAGACATTCATCAGAAACTTTTGAATAATTAAGTGAAAAATCTGAAGATGTACAAAATATCCAGAGTACTAAAGTTGTCTGTGAAGAGTCATATAATATAGTGATACTGAGCCACTAGAAAATAAACTACATAATTAGATGTCAGTAAATGTTTTGTTGCAATAGACGTACATATCTAATTTTTACAGACAGACTCTAAATTATTTATTAACACTCAAAAAACCAAAAAAAAAGACATGAAAAAAATCCAAACAAATCAAACAAAAAACCCAACAAAACAAAGAAACAAACAAAACAAAAACCATGTCACATGAAAAAGGTGCAGAAATGCAAAGATTACTTGTCTCACCTGTATAAATATATTTTCAATTGGCTATCATTGTCCCCAGAATATCAAAGCCTTTTAAAGCCCGAAACATCCTGTCCGCATCTCACCTCATGTCGCCGGTGATAACGTTTAACTGCATGATTGTACTTAACTAATAAACAAAAACACAAAAATCAGAAACATGCTCTACAACACAGCACAAGTATACAAGCCTCAATACAAAACTCAAGCAATTCCTCTCCATGACAGAACAATTGGCAAAGACTGGAGCAAAATCTAAACACACTCATTAACACAACACAGAAAGAATAGGGCCACTTCCCACTAGCAGAGGTTTTAACTCACTAAGATGAGGCACTGCACACCTTAAAGCAAAACAATGAGTCAGCAATAAGGTACAATGTAGGATAAAAAAGAGCATATAAAGTAAGATATGTATCCAGTAAGTTACAAGGTATAGGGCAAGGTAAAATTAGTAACAATTAGTAAATAAGGTATCTATGGGGTAAAGGTTCAAGAAGGTAATCCATAAAGCATAAGGCCTAAAGCATAAAGTAAGGTAAAGTAAAGCAGAGTAAATGGTTGCTCACCTGTAGTGTCCGAAGGAGGGGGAGGAGCCTGGCCAGCTCGTTAGTTACCCCGCAGAGATGATGGAACTTCTCCATGATTTTGCTCATGTCCAATCTCTTTTTATACCTTTTTTTTTCCTCTTAGGCAGTTTGAGTGACTATAGTCAATAATAATTTTTGGTGTGATAGACCAATGACATTGGCCTGAGGGTTGCCTTCCAGTGTATACCCTTAGGATGTTGCAAAGAAAGACCATGCTATTTCCATAAGACTCCATCTTTGTTAATCCTATCAGTCTGTTACTGAGAAGTATCCTCATTTTTTTGAGGACTTTCAGGAAGTCACAGGGATCTCTTTGTCCCTTTTTGTGTAATTCATTATCCTCTGACAGTAGATTTCCAGGACTGTCGCTTGCAGGTCCTGAGGTGTGTCCTGTCACCAAACAGTATGGTCATCGGGGCCTTAAATTGGTCTATCACCCTACACCCCAAACCAAAAAAAGCCCTCCAAAAGTTTTTTCTGAGAATTTCTAGAGTATTGAGGAGTAAATAAATAGGTAAGTAGAATGTTACAAATTATTAGAGAACAAAACTGAAAACAAGATTATGCCACGTATCTATGAGGCATTATGAGGCATTCATATGATGACTGCACTCTGCCGTTCTGAAAATGGATTTGGAAGAAGGGGAAAGAAAGCGGGTGATCAGAAACATGGTCTGGTTCTAGGTAGAGAGACAATACATTGATCATAATATTTCAGGCAGCTTCAATAAAAGTTGAAATACGCATATGAAGATTATGGAGCAACTGGAAAAGGAATGAATATATCTTTTTTCAGGGGAGATAAGAATAATCATATTTGTAAGACACTGATGTAACCAGCAATAGGAAATAACCTACTTTTTACATTAAGAAATAACTAATGGTGTACTCATTTTCACAGGGTGTTTGCAGCAGTTAAATATGTGTTTTAGTCGGAAAAGGAAATGACTGGAAGAGAGACAGAACCATATATTAAACATAACAATCCAATTAAATGCCAGAGCAATGAAAATGAAATTCTAGTTACTTACCATATCTTGTGATGAAAACACTGACAGTAAAAATTAACATAAAAACTTTAATTCTGTTTTACTGTCTGTGATCCAACCAGTATATTTGAATCAGATATTTCTTCGCATTTAGGTGGACTTTCTAATAAATAGCAGAAATAAAAGGAAATAGTTAAAACTGGACATGAAAATAGTCAGGAAGAAATTTAATGCACTAATTATACAAACTATCTTAGCCATCTCTCAAATGCAACTGCTATTTACCACTTCAATAAAGTACAGGTCTTGCATTAATGTTTATACAGCAGGAACCAAGAGTGATAGTATTCATATTTAGACACATGTCGATGCTCTTAAATATTATATGCCAAAACCCCTAGAACAAGCATATGAAAACATACCACTCAGTGTTCATATCTGACCTATGGGCAATGCACAGTATTTTACAGTATTTCTCGTACACAGCTGCTTACAGAATTCCAGTTGTCACAGTAAGGCTCTCATGTCTTAATTGTGAACTAGTTTAAGTTGCATTATTGATGGTTGTCTCACTTGCTACCACTGGTCCTGGGGGAGCCTTTAATGGTTTGGGAATAAAATCCCTGTAATGCTAGTAAATGCAGGGCAGAAGCAGCAAAGACTATGTATATTTCTACTCCTTTGTTGAGTTGATGAATATATTAAGTTTAGTTTAACTATATTAATGGTTTGATATACATGAGTTCACAAACAGTGTTGCCTGCAGCAATCCAAATTTTCTCAACAAAATGAATCATTTTTTTCCCAGATAATAAAATTAGAACCACCAAGAATGCCCAATTTTGTTTATGACAAAGACACATGCAATCTTTTTAAGGCATCCATCTGACTACCATATTTTCACTCATTTTTGTAAAATTCCCACCTAAATTTCTCTTGAACTGTGGAGAAGACAGTAACTATATAGATCATAAGCCATTTTTTAATATGTATGTGCCCATATTGTCCACTTACAAATATATTTCTGACAGTGGTCAAAGCAGTGGTTTTCTTACTTCTTATGCAACTAAAGTTTTTAGTGTCAACATGCCACATTTGAACAGAAGCAACCTGATTGCCCCTCATGATTCTTATTTATGGTGCTTTCATTTCTTCAGCAACACTTGTTGATTATTTTCAAGGCAAGTCAAATATAGTGCATAGGTTCTGATGTCCAGTATGCATGTGCATATCTACCGATTTCAAAGATTTTGTATTTATATGAAACTGGGCTGAAGAATTTAAAATATTAATTTGTCATTTTCTGTTTGTCCTATTTGATATGCTATGAGAGTCTGGTCCAGTCTGAGAGGTCCATTTGACAGAGCACGTCAATATTACTGGCTGGAATCAAAATGCTTTGAAAAAGTAGATTGCTGTAATGCATACAGGCATTATGAAATTACTATTCTGCTGGAGTTTTATGTCTAATGACTGTCTAACAGCAGAATAGCATGTGATCCTCTGCTTCAGAAAGGCAGTTGCTTAGCTAATTGAAGGGCTTTCTAGACTAGAAAACTGCTTTGACTGCTAAGAGTATTTTACTTAAGCTGTCAACCAGAACAGCGGGACCGCATGCCAGTGCAGCTGAACCATGGGTGAATTTAGTGCTTCACCACAGATACTTAATCTTTAAAGGCAATTTAATGTTTTAGATCTAATGCATTGCATATTATTACACTATTTCTAGACAATGCTAATTTTCAATTCTTACAATTTTTACTACTATTTTAACATTAAGTAGCATAAAGTGATTCAGATTAAAGTCAATGCATGGGTAATTGAGTTCATCTACAATAACTTTGAAAATCTCACAGACCTTTGAGATGCTAAACTCTCATTAATGAATGAAAATAAGTTTAAATAAAAGTGCATAATTAAATGAAGCCAGGGAAAGCTGAGTTTTGGAAGAAAAACAATGCCTCCTTCTGGAAGAGCTTTATATTCCCTTTATTCTGAGGGGTTTTTAGCCATGTTGTACTGTCTGCACACCAAGGTACGTCCAATGACAGAACTGCTGTAGAAAATACAAGGAAAGGCAGATTCAGATCATAGAAACATAGAATAGTTTAGGTTAGAAGAGTCCTTTAATGGTCATCTAATCCAACTGCCAAGATCTCAAGAGAAGTACAGCACAGGACAGTTTTGCACTGCCATACAGTGCATAATGTGTGCATCCTGTGCACACTGAAATCACTTCACAAGACAGCTGAGTACAGGCCTGACAAAAAGCTGTTTTAATTCACAAGTTAATAGGTAACACTTACAATTGTATTGACCTTTTGGATGTGCAGCTTAGTGCATGTGAGACACTCCAAACATGGAACAATATATAAAGTCTGTATTATAAAAGTGATTAAGACAAGCTCTGTAAGGCTCTGGCTCAGTATGCCCAGAAAGAAAAGGAGGACAATTTTTTCCAGTCAGAGTTTCATACTCATAATTCACAAAAGAAAAATAGAGGATCAGCGAATAAACCCTGGGCAAGTCTCTCAGGAGATGCTGTGTATAAATACCTGGGTAGTACAACTGAATGTGTGACAAAAGTAATATGCACTAAAAGACAGAAAATACAGCTTTATAAAAATAATAATAATAAAAAAAAATCTGAATTTTGCTTTATACAAACTAATCTCTTTCTGTCTTCCATCCTTATGTAAGTAATTTCTTGTTCTATATGTAGCAGGAAACAACAGCAAAGCCAAAAGACTCTCCTCTTTCTCAGTCATAGGAAAAAAGGACATGTTTTTTTTCTTTTTCTCCAAAGTTTAGAGGAAGAAAGATTAAGAACTTTGTACTTTCTAATGGAACTTGTCTTTTGAATTTTGATGACTTTTTATGATGTATTATTAAAAGCTGAACTATGTAAAATGAATAACTCTACCTACAAAAGTAGTATGGTTATTAGACCTAACAACAGCTACTGCATACCTAAAAGTGGTTATTGCCCTTGAAAGGTAGACAGAATTAATGCAGCATTCAAAATTTGAATCTTCTTGCATGTAGGAAAGTTCCATAGAGATTTTCTATACACCCAGTTTCTATACACCAGTCACGACATAATGGCATTGATCAAACATTTGCAGAATTGCGTAAATTATAAACTTTATAATAAGAGAAAATAAACACCCATTTGATGAATGGAAACTTTGTTAGGTTCATTATTTTAAATAGCTGTATACTGATATATACCTGATGATGATGTTAACTGGTTTTCAATAATGACAAAAATCTTCCATGTAGGTAGAATCTTAATCTTAAATGCTGATTTACTGCCATTCACTTCCATACTCTGTGTCTCATTCCTTACTCATTTAGTCATTTCTTTCCTCTACACATTTTCTTTGATAGCATGAAAAATTGATCAACCGTCCACGAAGCGTGAAAATAATTTCTTCTGATTCATCAGGTAAGAAAACATCCATAATATATCAATATAAATAATAGCTATACTTATGCTTTACTTTTTTTAAATGCAAAATTTGTTTCAGCTGTAACTGACATTTTAAAATGCCATATTCAGGAATGACAGCAGTTAATGTGCTAAAAGATAGTAAAAGGGGGGCAAAAATCTGTTTACCGGGAAATGCAAAAGCCCTTCTAAGACAATGTTGTGGTGGGATGCTTGAACAGCATATAATTTTCTGTATAAGGAGATTTAGTTTGTACTGGAAAACTCTAGTATAACTGATGTAACAGTTACAGGAAATCTTATGTTTTATTGCTAACTTTCCCCATGCAGTTCCAAAACTTATAGATCATTGCTGAATCTGTTCTTGACTAAATTCACTTCATGTCACAGTGCAGTTACCAAACATTGCATTGGAAATAAGAACTGATGATGTTTCTATCAAAGTAAGAAAGCTCTATATTTCGTTGGGGAATTTACCCAGTGGGTCTCCAGCTTTAGAAATTTTCTCAAAAGAAAGGAAGATTTATATAGGAGAAGAATAATGCTCTTAAGTAAATTTTGCCCTTTAGAGGCCCGATGGGACAACTTGCTGTTTTGGCTTGCAGAAGAGCTTGCAGAAGATAATACATCATTGTTTGCTTTACGTTTACCTGTTCAACGGAGCACACTTCAGCTTGTTAGGCTGAAGTGCCCTGATAATTTAACACACCAGATCTATGAGCTGCTCTGCTGCTGGAGAAAGAGCCTTCCAAGGTCGGCTGATAAACAGAAGCTCCTTTCTCGCTATTTGCAGAAGAGTGGCAGAAGTGATCTTTCAGAAGAACTTCGTTTAAAGTGGCAAAAATAAAGTGTTCACTTGACAGAATAACTGGCAACTAACAGTCCGATTTCCCTTGTTTCCTGTCAAAGGGGATGAATATCTCCATGATATCTCTGAATGAAAAAAATGACAGGGATATCAGTCAGGGATAAGACAATTTATTTGTTACTTTGCAACCTCTTTACTAAAGCAAAGAATAATAGCAATATCCTTCCTTGCTAAAAGTGAACATTAATCTGTGGAAAAGTGAGACACTAAAAATATAGATATGAAGAATTATAGACTAGTCTGCTTAGCTTTCTAAGGATTTTAATTGTTTGCACATGCCATCATCAACACAAGATCATATTTCTACATAATGTAAGCATTAGGAATTATTCATTATATCAAAATCATATGAAGCATTCCATGATATATAGATTAATCTATGTCCAGCATTAATAGCTACCAGATTCTTGAGATGAAAGAATAGATCATTATAATGCACAGACAGAAGTAGGTTCTTACTTTCAGATTGTTAGTAATTCATTCTGCTTTTATATCCTCTGTGAATGTTTTTTATCCTTGTGAATGTCATAGCAGGTTTCACAATACACATGTGAATATGTAATGTTTCCAGACTTTATGAGATTTAACTGTCCCTGTAATGGGAACTTTTAGGTTACCATCAAATTTGGAAAGGAGTATTTTTTCATATAAATTTTAAAAAGTATTGCTTTGATGTCTTGTTCATCATACTAAATCCTTGTACTGAAGGTACAGATAGTAAACCAAGTGTGTTTGTGTCATTCCTTAGTCATGTATTTCAATCTCTAAAAACTCATATTTTTCCAAAATGCTAAGTAGGACTAACTTAATTTTTAAAAGTCAGAGCAAGAACAAGCTTGGGCTTTTATAACTGTGTTTCTACTGAAATAATATTCTTGCTTAGAGTCTTTTGTTACTCACTTCTATATTGCGATCCATCTCCTACAACACACCAAGAATTTCTCTAAGCACTAAACTTTGATTTTTGTTAAAGGCTCAAAGTAGCTGGCAAGAGTCAGTGAATCACACAGTTCTGAGAGCAAGCTGACTGCTTAGAACTTACACATACAAATATCAATTTGTGATTACACAGGCTGTCACATTTGTGTGATTTCCCTACTGCTTCAGCCATGTGTGCAGATGTGGCCCTTTCTGCAAGTACACCTGTGCATAATTATTGTCTAGTTACTGTTTTTGTTCTGGATTCAATACACCAATTATTTTCCTCTTTAGCCTCTCCTTTAATAATATAATATAAACTTTAAATATTAACATAAATAAAAAAATT
>VXBX01009231.1:350968-386280 GCA_013400415.1 Scytalopus superciliaris
ACAGACACATTAGTCACGTAGTCTGTCCAGTGGATATTTAGAATTGTCCGGAGGCAGCGCTGATGGAAGTGCTCGAGGAGTCGCACTTCCCTGCAAAATAACCACCGAAGAGTGGGATAAATTGGGACTTACATTATGGACTGGTGCACAAAATAATGACTGTTTAGCTTCACAGGCTGCGATAGCCTGGCGTTTAATATTAAGTGAAGTATTCTTATGCCTTCCCACATTGTTTCTTTTACTTTACCAGATACCTACAGAAGCATCCTCCTTGTCTAGGTCTTGCTGATCCCAGGGACTCTTGACAGGAGGAGGGAATGGGGAGTGTAGGTTGTTCACTTCATGTTAGGTCTCAACCAATAGGTTTATATCCAGATATGTTTGGTTTTGGGTTTTTGTTTTTGCTTTTTTTGTTGGTTTTTTTTTTTTTTTTGTTAGAGAAGAAATTCTTCCCCTATCAAGTTCATAGGCTGTAAACAAAAGCTCCAAACAAAATATGTTTCAGACCAATATATGTGGCCTTCTGTGCAACAGAACAACATCAGCAGTGATGAGACCCAAAAATGTAGTTCTTTATGGCTAAAGTAAATTAAGATCAAGCTGTAGCAGAATCCAAAGAGACCTTGTCAAAAAGGGAGTAGTAGCAGGATGTCAAATGTGCTGGCTCTCCAACCTTATGAAAGGAAGAATTCCTTACTACTCTACTCCTTTCCAAATAGCAAATGCCAGTCACAGGCTGATATGGCTGAACTATTGATGTGGAAAGTCCAGTTTCTTAACTAGCATCAACACTATCCTTTGCTTTCCAGGCAATCAGATATTGTCCTCTAAATAAAAGGGCTCCCTCACTGAGAATTAGACTCTCTGAACTGTGGTGAAAACGTGGGAAAGAATAAGATCTAAATGGCAAAAATCTGCTTCTGCGCTATGAGATTTTATTGACTATTAAAAAAGTGTAGGGCTGAGAGAAAAATCTGAGCTTTATTGCTTAGAATGTGTCTGTTTTCTACCCCTAAAAAGAAGATGAAGCTGTGTATTTCTGCGAAACGGTGAAGGCAACTGAACAGAAATGGAGCTAAGATAGGAAGCCAGTTGCTCTTAGAGAAATCATCAGACAACTACAATTTGACTAACTGAAGACAGAAATTAATTGTTTAAATACTGAACAGTTAACCAGAAAATAAAAGGAAGAAATGCATATATTCCTTTTGTGACATTGTTACATGATGGATTGCCAAATGCATCTGAGACTGTGGAAGTTCAAAGACATAAAGCAGTCTTAAACATTTAAAATACAAATTCTGTCTTCTTAGTGAAACAAGGCTTGATAGGCAGGATCAGTAAACTGCTTAATATAACAGATGTTTAATTTAAAAAAATTAAAAAAGATGACAAAATGAGTTGGTTTAATCTTTCAATAGCCTTGGGTAAGTACTGTTTACGTCAAAGTAACCTGTAGCAAAGTCATCTTCAAGCATGAGAATCTCTACTTTAAAACTTCTCCCAAGTGAAGTGGGAGGGAGCTCACATGCAGAGCTATTTGGTGGGAGAGCCTCAGCACACGCTCCTACCAGCTCTTCTCAATAGCTTAATTTAGTGAGCAGGTCTTGAGTGCAGTGAGATAAACTCCTGAAACTGCAGGGACACTTAGGAAAATGGCATAAAGTAGCCCAGTTGAAATCAATCCTTCCTTTCCATATAATTTCTACACTTTACCTGAAGACGCAACAAAAAATCCTTGGACATCTCCAATACACTCAGAAAAGCTGTCAGCCAAAGAAACACAGTATTTGCAATTCCTCTAATTCTAAGCAGCAAAATGGCTTGACCATATGTCTCAATACCTGGTACCTGCCTGTTCTGAGGCTACTTCGGAGTCTCCTTTTTCATGAAGATGCTACAATACTTTCTCTGCTTACCCTTAGTTATGCAGTCATTATTGATACATCGATAGGAACGAGGTCCATGCATGATGCTCTGAAAACATACTTAGAAGGTCTCCTAATAATTATAGATAGTGTAGATATTTGGAAAAGCACAGCCATTGCAGCTGATCTGAAGCTGAGTTGAATCATATCACACAGAATGAATGTTATGGAGCTGAAAAAAAATTGTGACTAATTTCCTTGAGTATAGACACGTTGGTGTTTTCTCAGAAGAGAAGAATAATTAATATGATTAAACTAAAAATCATTATTAGACAACTTCTAAAACAGAAATTGCAACGTTAAGGTTGGTTCCTCGTGTGTTTCATTTTCTCCTGGGAAACACTCAACAATTTTTCTCAGTCATCACAACAGTTAAAAAACCCCTTTTACTACAGTAAAAAAAAAAAAAAAACCAAAACCAAAAAAAAAAAAAAAACCCAAAAAATTTTGAAGAGCTCCCGTTGCTAACACAGACAAATCTGAGAAAAATTTCACATATAGTGTTAGATATGGCAAAAAACTTATTGTTTATCAATATTTAATATTAATATTTAATAAATCATAACAAACCTCGCAAGAATAGAAGAGTGAGGTTCATGGTCCATCCTTTTCCCAGAACAATGAAAATACCATAAATATAATAAAAATTATTCTATAGTACAGTATGCAAGTTTAAGACTTTGTTCCTATCTGTAGTCTATGCGAAAGACAAGATTTCTTCATTACTGTTGTAACCCTATTCTTAGTCTTTTTAAAAAAAATCATATGCTTTTGAACTCCTCATTACATATAATAAATTCTTTATTTTACAGTGGGTATATTCCCTTGATGGAAGATTTCCCAAAGCCATATATGGAGTCTTACATGTCTACATCTCATCGGCCTTTTCAGTCCTTTGAGTACCTATCACTTCATTGTTCCCATAAAGACCTTCTGTGCTATAGCTTCCCAAGTGGAAAAAATGGTGCCTCTTCAACTTTTTAATATACTTTAAAATCCATGCATAACCTTTATCATCATTGCATTCTATTTAGGAGTCCAATTTTGATACTATGACTTCCAGAAATTTTATCAGCCATTTTAATTTTGGCTTTTTGTAAGATTATGGCCAGAGCAGACTAATTACTTATCAGAAACTGAAAGAGCTTAATAGAACTGGAAGGATTCCAGCTGGGATTATTATTACTACATGACAGTTTCATACTGCAAGTGCCAATCCAGCCAGCAGATACAGCAAAAGAGCTTCTACAAAGATACTGTTTTCTGTATTTCCAAACTTGAAATCAGTATGTAAAAATTCATTTCACTGAGACAATGGAAGAGAAACTCCTGAAAAACTGTGCATTATTCACCTGTCTGTTAATGAGTTACCCTGTTTTAGAGTCTTTTGTAGTGAAGGGATGCAATTAATTTGAAATGCAATCAGAAATAGGAATGCTTTCTTTCTTTTAACACTAGTACCTTGTTAAAATCCATGTCCATATCTGAAGAATTAAGGAAATGAATAAAAAAAGGGTTGAAGTGATATAGAATCAAATGTGCAGAAGTACTTTGGAGTATTCTATTTCTAGAAAGAAAGAGGAAATTATTCTAAAGTGAAGCAACTTGTAAAACAATCAAAATAATTTATTGGTTCATATACATTTAAATATTTTTAAAAACTAGCAATCTTTTTTTGGTAAGTAGATAATTACTAATGAAGAGAGCCAATTTATGTTCTTCATTTTTTCTTGTGAAGTTTTGATGAAATCTCATTTCTCATACAAAACAAGATGCTAAAAATAATTCAGAAGTTTTCTGAGAACATCAAGCATTAATTTAATGTGATATAATAACAAATTTTAAGGTATTTATAAAACTAAATCCAAATGACTTCAGGAATACTTTAGCTCATCTCTGTTTACACACAGAGAAAACTCCTAAAAGTCTAGATTTTTGGCAGTCCAGATGTAAAACAGTGAAAGCCTTCTGCTATTTTTTTAAACTACACAGGCAATTTTCAAAATGTTCCTGAAACAAATGTTACCAAGAAGTGTGCATAGAGCTGAATAGTTTAGAACAAAACAAGGGAGAAGACAAAGTAAAACTACATTGACTCAACATGTAAAGACAGAAAAGCTACTGTGGGTTTACATTTCTACTCAATTTATTCTGCCCTTAGGCTTTTTGCGGAAGTTTTTTTGTTTCTTTAGCTACATACTGTATAAGTACTGTGAGTTTTAATCAAGAATTTCACATTTTTTTCATCATTTCCATGCAAATGTAAATAAAATCCCAGTAAGTACTTAGGAAATATTTTTAAGAGGGACAGCGAACTGCCAGTGCCAGTCTAGAAGAGGCTGAGGAGGCCTCTGCAGCAGGGTGCATGGGTGGGCTTATGTATCTTCAAAATGCATGAACTTAGCTGAATCTTTGCTGAGCCCTACTGCAGAGATGGAATAGGTAAAAGTTCATGGAAAAGGACAAAGGTTCTTTGAAGGAAACTAAAAAAAAGGCTTGTCTAGCAAGAAAAAAAGGGAAATTCGAAAAATTATTTTCAATTAGATAAACACTGCATTAGTTGGTGAGCATAAACACAGATATAGATGGGGAATTAGAAGTACTTCCCTAACCATCATAACCTTCCAATAGGATTAAAAGAAGTAAATACTGCAAGCATTTTAAAATGCAGTTTTAAAATTCATGAAAGGTTTTAGAACAGCAGTCTTCAACAGTGGAAAACTGAAGTCACAAGGAGAGGCATTCTTTGTCCGTTTTTGTGTTTCTAGGTTATACAGACTGATATAAACCGGACAGAAATTATCACCATATCCTTTATGCCAGTTGCTCAATCCATCTCTGCCCGCAAGCGGGCTCCTGCCACTCCCTGTCACATTGCACACTGTGTACACGGACAGACACACATACACACACATAAACCTGACAGGCAATAGCCTCTGTTCATGTCTAAGGAAGGTATAAAATCAACCTGATTTGTGGTTTCCTGGCTGACAATAAACTGCTGTCAAGCTTTTGTCTCTTTTCTTTTTCAGTGACTGGTAACCATGGCTACCCAATGTAATAAAGTTCACTGATCCACAATGCTGTAATTCAGGGTGTGTTTACTGTAACTGGCTTTGTTATGGAACCCCCAGAAGATAAAACTAGTAATTCAGGGTGAAATGGAAATTATCTACTATTTAGAATTTTGCTTCTATTTTAACAAAAAAATACATGCTTTGTTGAACAGCATAGTTACTTTTCCTGAATAATTTATGACAGCCAGTCTGTCCCATTGAAATGTTCATATTAATTTTAATAAGCTTGTCAAAGCTCTACTAGCCATTTTATGTTGAATAGATGTTGGTGAGGTAATATTTTCACCCATTTCTCCTTTTAACCAATCTAAAAATCTGTTCTATATGAAGCATCTTTTTAATTTATAGATTAGCATCTATAGTTCATTCAAGTAGTAGTACCATTATGTTTCTCTATACTACAGATTACATTTCCTTATCAGTTTAAAGTTTGCCTCTGCAGGGAAAAAAAAAAATGGAAAAAAAAAAAGATTTTTAGTCAATGGGCCTAGGGGGAGAAAGAGTCTGGATGAAGTATTTGCATTTACATTAGTGGGTTTTTCCATAGTTTAAATTTACAGCAGCTATAATTTTTTGCTTTATTCTGAATAAACTGGGACACATCTGTTGTACATGTTTTTGTTGTTTAACATTGTATAGCTTGTTTATGCTTCCATCCAATAATTATCTACTTTTAACTGCTTTTCATCATTAAAATTAATTTGAACTATTGATCAACAAATAGTATAGAAAGTGATGTACTGTAGAAACCATTATTCCAATTTCACCTTCTCCTTGAATGTCTTCTTCCCTGCCTTGCTGCTCTTGGATACTCTTGGAACATCAGTATTTACCTGACAAGTTTTTTAATCTTTACTTACCCACATCAGGATCAGGACCAAACTGTGGTGTAAAAAGATACAAAAACTCTGTGTAAGAACTAAACATAGTGGGTTTGTGTAGAAATACAAGCAGAAAACAATAATGTTATATCCAAAGGGACAGGAACATGTATCCTTTGACTGAATGAGAATTGATCAATTTCTGTCAACTATTTCTGAACTACAGAAACATTTTAACAACTTATTTGTATATTCATCATTCTTGTCTGGAGTGAAAACAATCTTCTTTAAAAGCTCAGGAAACTGATTTGATATTGAGCTAAATTTCCATAAAAACTCCCTGAAAAAAAGGACAAGGAGCTAATTTCTAATAACTCTTATTTTATCTAAAAGAAATTATTTCAAAATCCTCTATCCTCTAACTGTCACAGAACTGCAGTCTTAAAATCTGAAGCCAAGATTTGTAGATGGCATCTACCTCTAGCTTATTCTTCTACTGTTAGTTTTTCAGATTACTTTTTTTACCTCAACACAGGAATTTTTTATGTTAGTGATGATGACAAAAAAATATGTCAGGTATATGAGAATTTATTCATTAAATAGACATTCTGCTACCTAAAAACAGATGAATAATAATGAATTATACTAAAAAATTATGTTATATACAGTATTAGTCTGAAAAATTTAAAGATAAAAAAAACTTAAAGACTAAATTAAGTACAAGGAACTAGCACCTTCTTAGATGAATATTGGAAAGTGCTCACGTCATTGATTAATGTTTTAATAGGTTAATTGATCAATTAATTGATTTAGTTTTAATAGGTTTGGTAACAGCTTGGTGCAGGCTCAAATATTAGAAGTGGGGGAAAAAAATCAGATCTTTCTTACACTACTGGTCCAATGCTGTGGTCAGTAGTGGCATATGTTCAATAAGGAGAGACTTTTAAGAGGAAGATAAGACTTTCTGTCACCCCGGGTGCGAAAAAATAATCTAGAAATATCTGGGAGGAGGATGGTTTGTGGTTATAGTACCACACACGTGCAATTCCCAGTAGTCAGAAGGATTGTGGTTGTTAGAGTACAAACCATAAGTACTTGAGTTTTAATTTTTTTACTTTTTTTTAAATTTATGTAATGATAGGAATAGCTTTCATAACTTACTCCCACTTGTGCTAAAATTCAGCCTCTGTGAGCTGTGAAACAGGACAGACTCTCTTAGTGACATGAAATAAAATGCTGATTCCTTGACAGATAACTCATTTCAGTCTTCTGGAGGCCTGAGTCAGGGAGAATAGAGATTACATGTAACAGACAACAATGCCTTGAGGATGTGTTTGCATGAGGCATTTCAAATATGCATGTTATTATAATGATTTTAAAATAAATAAAAAAGAAAGATGGCATGCAATGGAATGGCAAGTATTTACTTATTTTTCCTCTTTGCCATGATACTACTACAATGTAAGAAGGAATTTAAAAATGTTTCCTCTCCACAGGCCTCTTAAGTCCATCCCTGGGCTACAAGAGGGTTTCTTATTATAAAATGAAATACAAGAAGAAAAAACATAGATGTACAGTAAGTTGCCATTATAGTCTGTATGATACGAAAGAGGGTGAATTTATCTCCCATGAGAATTTTAAACTTGGAAATATTAAAAAAAAAAAAAAATCAGGGAAAGCATGCAGTTCTCCTCTTTACTCTAAAAATTGTATTTATTTAGCTTGTAACCTCTAAAACATAAAGGTTCAAGGGAAATCTTTCAAATGAGAGTGTAAACCAAAGACGATGCTTATTCTGACAATTTTTACAGTTGTAATATTTTTTGTACTATGCTGAAATACAATACTGACTTATTTTTTTATGCTCCTAATTGATGCTGTTGGGGCTTCAAAATCTGTTGCAGACTCCCTTCTTTTACTATAGTCAGAATTATGATAGGATTGCAGACAATTTTATTTGCTGCAATTTCTATGTTTGCAATTTAACCACCAGTGTTTGATGAGTCTCAGATGCTACAAAACCTCTTTAATTCTCACTAGATAGCTAGAATTACAGCAACTCTGAAACTGCCTTAAAAACAGAACAGGACAAAACAGATCCCACTGTTATTTGAGAAAATTGAGGTCTAGAGAATCTGGAATTTGATTTTCCAGTGCATTGAAGACAACTTTGTACTTGGAGAACAAGTAATGATCATTTCTGATCATTCTTTTTCCATCCAAGCCTCACATTCACAGGAGATTGACAGTGTTCAGGAGAGTGATCTCAGTCTGTAACAATAACTGGGAACATGGCCTTCGTGTGCCTGGACAAAGTCAAATCATAATTGTTTGCAATCCCATGATGTTGCTTAGAAAATTGAAAAATTTAGTGTCTGGAAGAGTAAACCAGCATTTTTATTTCTTTTATGTACTCATGGCACTAGATATAGTAAGAAGGGGGTATTTTAGGACAGACAATTTTTTGTTGAGGGGAAGATGTGGAAAAAAGGAAACAAAAAACCACAAAACTATAGTTGCCACAAAAAGACTGCCACAGACAACAGCAAACTCCACAGCCCTAAGATATCCACATAAATATGACCATCATCCAGATGATGGATGATATTAGGACTATAGTAGAGTCAAATGAAAAATCGTAGAACATGATTAGGCCATGCTTAAGAGCATAAGCTCTACCACTAACAACTTTGCTTTAGGCAAATATGTCATCACAGCATACCATAGCAAATCTTTCTTGGAGCAAGAGATTATGGCCCCTGTCAAATCAGACCCGAAGGACAGTGATCCTATGTTGCATGTCTGACATTTCTGAGTTAAAAAAAAAAAAAGCCAACTTAATGAACCTATAGGTTTAAACACTCAAAAAACAAGTTCAACTACACTATATTTTCTGCATCCTTTTACACAGCCAAGCAAATATTATCCTTGCATTAAAAATTTCCCTCAGGGAAGTAGGATACTACTCATGGAATAAATCAGTGTAGAGGATTAGGAAGACTGTTGCCAGCAAGTCAAGGGAGGTGATCTTGCCCTGCTACTCAACCCTTGAGAGGCCGTATCTGGAGTGCTGTGTCCAGTTCTGGGCTCCTCAATACAAGAGAGACATAGAGCTCCCGGAGTGGAGGACAACAAAGACAATCAAGGGACAGGAGCATGTCTCTTTCAGGAAAAGGCTGAGGGAGCTGGGTCTGTTCAGCCTGGATGAGAAAGGACTGAGGGGGACCTCAGCAATGTCTATAGGAATCTGAAGGGAGGGGTGCCAAGAGGATGGATCGAGGCCCTTCTTGGTGGTGCCAAGCAATAAGACGAGCTAATGGGCAGAAACTGATGTACAGGAAGTTCCACCTAAATATGAGGAAGAACTTCTTTACTGTGAGGGTGTTCATGCACTGGAACAGATTGCCAAGAGAGGGTGTGGAGTCTCCTCACTGAAGATATTCAAGAACTTTCTGAAAGCAATTTTGTGCCATGCTTGAGTAGGAAGGTTGGACCAGATGATCCACTGATCCATTTCTTCCAGCCATACCTATTCAGTGTTTCTGTGAACTGCCATGCCATCAGAACTGCCTTTTAGGTCTATAACAGCTGCACTGAAGTATTTTTTTTCCTGAGAATTATGTCAGCACTGCACTTCACAGAACCAGTACAGAAATGACAGTATGGTTTTGCACATCATGATTACTTAATACTGGGTGCGGTTTAAAAGAACTGGGTAAAGGCTGACAGTAAAACCTTAGCTTTGTCATCTTCTGGCTTGAATCCTTGTCATGAAATGCTAAGTATACTATGTAAAAAAATAACTAATTAAAAAAAGTGGAGAAAGGAACTTCCACTACGGAGTGTTAATGTAAAGCTAGACAGTGAGCTAACGTTTAAGAGGGCTCAGATGAAAAGGAAAGTCATCAGGAATAAACAAACAGCCTAAGTGGAAATAATCAACTTGAAAACAATCTTTAAACCAAAAAGGAAACTAAAGAAATATTAATACAAGCTAATACAAGATAAGATGACAAAACAAACGCAATGTGGCAGGGAACAAGAGGAGAAAACAATCAAGGATCAAATTTTATTAAAAAGCATAACACTTAACAAAGAACACACTCTAAAAATAGTACATGACACCAAGGAAGAGAAGGTTATAAGCATGGCATCAGAATAAAAAAATTACCTTAGAAAAAGAACTATGTAATTCACTGCAAAATTTTTACATTTGTGAAAAAGAAATAAAATGCAAAATTCTAAGAATGGGGGGAAAGCATAAAAATTTAAAGATATATATTTTTTATTACTATTTTAATTTTTGAGTGTTTAAAGGAAGGCTTTTAAATTTCAAATCTTATCCAGAACAAGCAATTCTATTGCATTTTTATTATGAGCAACTCAAATAAGTCTTCTGAGAGAAATGAACAAAGCAGTTAGGGTAGTAAGTTTCCTTGCTCATGCAGAAAAGTACCTGCTTTATGGAAAATTCCATGAGTGAATCTAATTCTCCCTCTTTCTGATGGCAACTAGTCTCGTTTTGCATATCTTCAAATTCTCTTATTCAAGCCAGTTTCAAAAACTAGTTGAAAGCTCCACTTAAACATACATGTTTCCATGGTAGATAGTTCTAATTTGGTCATCATATGTCATTTCTGTAGATTACAAATGTTGTATCACTGAAACAAATTCCTTCTTTTTGCAAACACAGCATCTTTCCTGAATACTGCAGTGAAAAAGATTTCTCCAGATGGCAGTCCCATCCATGTACACTATCTCTTCCTAGTTGCTGCTCTTAACTTCCACTTCTATTTAATGGTATAAATGAAAGCTTGTGTCTGGAGAACTGACTACCCAATATTCTCTAGTAAAAATGGAAATATTCTTTGAACACTTCTACTCTCCCAGTTACCCTGAGTACCAAGACTGGCATTGGAAAATACTAACTGAACAGCTCAACCTTCTGTTACTTCTTAAGACTGATATACTAAACTCCTGTCCTACACATAAGAAAACTGAGCATCATCATTGACATACAGCTGTTTCATGGTGTGATGCAATCACTCCTAGCTTCCAGGGCACTGCTGACTCATATTCAACTGCCATTCACCAAGACCCCCAGCGCCCTTTCCATGGCACTGCTTTCCAGTATCTCATTCCCCAGTCTGTCCGTACATCCAGCATTATCCCATCCCAGGTGCAGAATTTGGCACTTCCCTTGTTGAACTTCATATGGTTGGTGACTGCCCAGTGCTCTAATTTGTTGAGGTCTCTCTGCAGGGCCTCCCTGCCTTCCAGGGAGTCAACAGCTCCTCCCAGTTTTGTGTCATCTGCAAACTTGCTTAATATCCAATCCAGTCCTGCATCCAAGTCATTTATGAAGATGTTGAAGAGCACAGGGCACAAGATGGAGCCCTTTGGAACCCCACTAGAGACAGGTCTCCAGTCTGATGTCACCCCATTCACTATTACTCTCTGTGCTCAATCCATGAGCCAACTGCTCACCCACCATATGGTGTGTTTATCCAGTTGTACTGGACAGTTTGTCCAGATGGATCCTGTGAGAGACAGTATGGGAAAACTTTACTGAAATCCAGAAAGATTACAACCAGTGTCTTCCCTTGATCAGGTAGGTGGGTTACCTTGTCATAGAAAGAAATCAAGTTTGATAAGCAGGACTTTCCTCTCATGAAGCCGTGCTGGCTGTGACTGATGATTGCATTGTCTTCCAGGTGTTATTTAGTACTTCCCAGAATAATCTTCTCCATAATTTTACCAGGCCCTCAAGTGAGACTGACAGGCCTGTAGCTTCCAGGGACTTCCTTCTTGCCTCTCTAGAAAATTGGGACATTCCATACCCTATGGTGTCATGCTCAACATATAGAGTTGGAGGAAAAAGAAGGGAAAATGTGACATTTGGAGCGATGACATTTTTTTCCCAAGTCACAGTTACACATGATGCAGCCCTGCTTTCCTGGGGATGGCTGAACACCTGCCTACCCATGGGAAGCAGCAAAATAATTGCTTAGTTTTCTTTGCTGCATGCACAGCTTTTGCTTTCCTTATTAAACTGTTTTTAATTCAGCCCACAAGTTTTCTCACTTTTACCCTTACGATTCTCTCCCCCATCTCACCAGGAGGGACTGAGCGAGCAACTGTGTGGGGCTTAGTCGCCAGCTGGGCTTAAACCACAACACATGCATAAAACCCAATATCACCTAGAGAAAGAGATGTATTAGATCCAGTCTTCTAATTAGAGTCCCTGAACCTTGCAAAAAATATCATTTATCTTATAGATGCTGATTTTCCACTGTGTTCAAAGGCCTCTTATGATTAAAAATGCTATGACTTCATTAACTAAAATTAATGAAGGAATGCAATAATCAAAGAAAAATTGTTCCTATTGTATTACTAAAGCAAAATCATAGCAAAACAAAACTGGAAACAGAATAAATTTACTTGAATATCAGTTCCTTAGATATCTGAGGAAGTAGGCTATTGCAAACTATTTTACTAATTGGAAATAAAACAATACAATTGTTGGACCAAATAAATCTCTGTAAGTACACAGAGGATAAAAATGTCCAGTAGACTTTGATCTTTAATTTACAAATTTGTTCTTCATTTTGTTATTTACACAAGAGTGCCTTTTATATTTTGAGTGTCAGAAATAGATGTCTGCTTACAAAAAGATACAAAAAAATATTTCCCTGTCTCCTGTAGGTATGGAAACATAAGTGATTCTTGGTTTTAAACATATAGCTGTACACTGGTCTATATTTTATCAGGAAAATATATCAAGAAACGGATATTTTTCAGACAACTAAAATAAAATTTTCAAAGTATTTTTTTAGCTACTGAATGCATGAAGTACTAAATTATGTAGGGACCCTAACAGTAAAAGTTTAATAAACCTTGAATTCTTAGGAAAAAATAAGGACAAGATAGGTAACTAAGATTCCTTCCACTCCTTCTCTTCATACCATCTCTGCTTTAAGGCCAGTTGACTTTTCTGGAAGGTGCATCCAAAGAACACTAATGAAGTGTCTTTTGAGTTGTAGTCCTTGTGGGACTTTTGTGGGCCTTGTTTGATCCTTGTGTAACATGTGCTTGCATAAAAGATACATAAAATCAAGTAATTGACTCTCTCAGTAGTTGACTCCAATTGTAGCTTCCAATACAAAAATCTGAGTCCTCCTGAATAAAGAATACAGCCTGGAATGTCTTCCTTTGTTAGGGAAAAATGTTTAATGTACTGAAAACTTGCAAAAATATTTTTGAATATGAAAAACCTTAGGTTTCTAGGGAAGTGACAACTCAGACTAAAATATTTCTGAACATTCTGGTCAAATCTTTCATCAACTAAAACCTGAGACAGGTTATTATTCAGTTCATTATTCTGTTCACAGTAATATAGCAATTTTGTGAATAGGATAAATAAGTATTTAAGCATGTATATAGAATATTTAGAGGACAAAAATCCACCTAGCATTATCATGGGGAAAATAATCCAAGTGTCATCAGTCGAACGTCTCATGGTGCCAGTATTAAGAGATTGTTGTAATTGTGTAAATCCTGATATGGGATTCAAGAAATAAGCAACTAAAAGAGGATAATGTAATTACTGATAATCAACATGGGTACATGAAAATTGATCTTGTCAAACTAACTTGTTTATGAAATTATAATTTCAGTGGATAAAAATTAACAAGGCACATACTAATGGGATTAACAGCTGATTAACAAATCTCAACATGCAATGTAAATAAGTAATATCACCAATAACTATTTTTCTTTCATCACACTTCTCCAGGACTGATTTTACATTTATTTGTATTTTTACAGATCTGAAGACGAAAAGAATTTAGCCAATGCTGATAAATTTGATTTTTAATTCAGTGAGTGATAAGGGAAGGCAGCTTCAATAAATGAAAGAAAAGTTCAATATGGTAATATCTGCATTCATGAGCAGAGGACGCAGGCCATTCTTACAGGATGAAAAAAGTAGTTTGAGATGTAGTGACAGGACAAGGGGTAATGTTTTTTAACCGAAAGAGGGCAGGTTTAGATTAGCTATTAGAAAGAGATTCTTCATTACGAGGGTGGTGAGGCATTGGAACAGAGACGTGGTTGTGACACCCCAGTACCAAAGCCACAAGCTTTACTAGAAGTATTACTAATATTTAAGGCTCTAAAATAATTTGTTACCAAATTTTTGCAAAGCCTTTTAGTTATTTAATACCTTAATGTTGCATCAAGAGAGAGTTGATACACTTTCCCAAGAGATTTCTTTTGATTTAGCAAGAAAATAGGCATTTTGGCAAAAGGTTCACAGGGGTAACTTACAACCAAGGCAGAAGCATTTCACTAAAGTACCCAGCACACAGCAAACCTCACAACAATTAGTAAAACACAACCCATCTGTTTTAACTTACCAAAAAGAGATTAAGGAAAGAGTAAAGGAATACAAGATATTAGGAAAGTAAAGAAAAATTAGAATAGAAGAATTGCATAGCTACCACCAAAAAGTCCTATGGAAATCCAGGGCTTCACGGGGTCCCAAGAGAAAAGACAAGAGATACAGCTCATGTTTTCCTACATTTATGTGTTTTGGATACTGTGGCCACCTGTCCCAGGTGGGACCTCCAGCTTACTGACCACTCTGTAGCTCCGGGCCAGAGTGAGAGGCAGTGCAGCCAGTCAGAGACCGGGTCAGGGTTTGAAGGGCGTGGGGTGGGCAGATTACTAGGTTGGCCTGTAGGTTGACAGCTCTGTCACATGGCTTCCGATCCTGAGTTGGGGCTGCAGACCCTGTGCATTCAGTGGCAGGCCTGACCATGTACATTCTGATCTGACCCATCCCTCAACACACGCAAGTTGGTTGATTCAACCCAATAATTACATAATCTAGTGAGATTTGATGTTTCACAATGCCCCATTCCTTGAAGTGTACATGGCCAGGCTGGATGGGACTCTGAGTAACCTGGTCTAGTGGAAGGTGTCTCTGCTCATGGCAGGGGTGTTGGAACTAGATGATCTTTAAGGTTCCTTCCAACCCAAACCATTCTGATTCTATTGCTCTCTAGGCAAGACTCTGATCAAGAGGCACAACTCAATCTTTTCCTTCGAAATCAGCCTGAACATCTGAATATTTCCCCAGAGATCTCAATGCATGGTACACAAGGGCAGTTTACAGAAACACACTTGGACCCTAGTCCCAGTGATAATAGCAGAAGAGGGTGCAATAGTGACTGTCAAGGAAAAGAGTTGACACACTGGTGCCGCAGGGCATTTCCATGGGCCAGAGAGGCTGGAAACATGCATTTGTAATTCTCCCTTTTCCCAAGGAGAAGCTGCTATAGTACTAAGCTCAGCTCAAAGCCCTCCTTCTGTGAGTTACAGTTATAAGGAACATGGATAAAAGAAATACTAAAAGAATTAGTCAAATCGGTAGAAGATATTAAATGTATTATAGAAAAAAACTCAAAACCTCAAGATCTGTCTGTTTATCTTAATAGTAGGAGATTATTTTAGCATGTAAAAGAGTGCTTATGCAGTTCTTCAGTTTAATTCACCACAGATGAACACAGAGAAATTCAGAGAAAAAAACAAAAGTGTCTTTGCAAGTGAGGATAGTTAACCACTGAAACAACCACTGGGAGAACACTGCAGGTGAGTATCTTTGTGGGTTCTGAATGTTAACATATACACAGAAAACTCTGGTTTAGCTCCAGTTATTGTACCTGAAGGAATATGTTCTGGAATCCTAATTCTAACATAAATAGTCATGAAACCACAGTCTCTTCTGTCTAGAAGCCTTTTTAAGCCAAAAAAGTCTTTTTGTCAGCCAAGTAAATACATTGTGCTATATGCACTTTTTTAGCTATATTTTTTTTTTTTATATTCTGAAACAGAAAATATCTTCTATTCCAATTCATTTACATGAAGTGATCCCATCCTAAATTGTCAGAACCTTTAGGCAGGAGAATTCAGAGGATAATATTTTTCTCAAAAAATTATTTTATTGACTGTCACTGCAGCACAATCCAAATGTACAGTATTAGATTACATAAAATGTATTTACTTCAGCATATAATCTGGACTCAAAATTATTCTAGAATTTCCAAGTTCTTGGGAATGATCAGCTATGAGGGTTTTTTTTTTTTTTTTGCCTTATTTTTCTGTGTATATTGTAAAACTGTTTGTCACAGAAACAGCCTACAACACAGAGAAACTTTGATTGTAGAGTATTTCCGGGTTAAAAAGTAAGACCAGGTCCTAGGAGGCAAATGTCTCACTACTAAATAAAAATGGAGTTTTAACAGAAATTCTTCAATATTTAGTTTTCATTTTTATATAGTTAACTTGCATTGACTTTAAAAGGGAGTAGGACTGGAAGAGACTTTCTGAAAATTGACATTCATTTTGTTGCCTGCAAGCACTCCTACATCACCGAAACATCTCAGTAGAAAAGATATCATTTGCATTTCTACATCCATATCTGTATTTTGGAAGAATTGGAAATGGAAACATATGGTGAAAATCACTTTTTGAAGGAAGGGAATGTTCATTTTTTATTGTAGAAGAGACAGCTTAAAATTCTTTGAAAAAATACTGTTTTGTTTTTTAATAGTAAAGAATAGTTTGATAGATCATTTTCTCTGTATGACTGGAAATTACTTTCCCTTTCTGTTTCACCACAGCTCAGTCCCTAGAACAGAGCAGAACTAGCAGTTTATTTTTCTCTGTAACAGCACTTCCCAGCCATTCCTCCTCCTGTGGGAGATATTCTTGAGGATATCCACAAGCTGTAACCACAAATACAATCTGGATTTATTTTTAAGGGGAAGTGGGCAAATACAATCTTTTATACAAACACTTTGGCTTTTCTTAAACCATTACGATTATTATGTGTGAATTCAGAGATATAGTCACAGCATAAGGCAGTATGTGGAGTGTGGAAGACAACAAGGTTGAAAAATGGATCTACTATCATAGGGTTTGTGGAATTTTCCAGACATGAATGCTACAGAAACAACTTTATCAAGAGCATGGAAATGCACTAGGAAGTGAACTGATCACCAGGCTGAGGCTGAGCCATGAGTTCATGGAACTGATGTACAGCTTCTACAACTTTGGGAGAGGTTCAGCAATATACTCCAACCATAATTTTGCAGCAATGTGTTAACCTGTTAATATTATTGTAATTGATATAGTTTAAATACCTAAAGAAATTGAAGTAAAACACTTATTTTCAAGTTTGCTTGGAAATCCCATCTTACTTAGTTTGAAATACTATAATATGATTTCTGTGAATAAAAATAAGAAATACAGAGTTTTATCAGCATTGGGATTTTGCATGCTAAAGGCTTTTCTGGAAAATGAGATGCACCCCCCTCACCTGACACTTTCCCGCAGAGATGCACACACAAGGAGCAGCACTGACATAGCAGGACCATGCCAGCCAGGGTCCATCTCGCTGCCCCAGGGAGGCAGCAGGACTGGGGTGCGCAGCTCACAACGCCTCTTGTTGCAGATATTTATGGTGACAGAGCAAGGCCACGGTCCAGCAGGGACATCAAACTAGAAAGTCAGGATAAGCAGGGCACAGGCACAGCATGGCTGCAGCACAGCTTGGGCAGGGATCAGCCATGAGAGCCCCAGCAGCCCCAGCTCAAGTCTTCCTTGCAGAGTTGCTTGCAGCAAAATGCAAGGACACACTACTCACTCTTTCTGTCAAAGCCTTCAGCTGTGCTTCTTCTAAATTGGCCCTGAGCCCAGGCAGCTAAATCCCCAAGAAGGTCAGGTGAAAATCTGGGCCCTGACACCAATCTCCTAAAGTGACTCATAACTCAGTACAATGTTTTCTTAGGCTTTACAAGGGGGTGAGCAGCTTTACTGCCATGTTGCAGTCTTTATTTTAGGCAGCTTGCCTGATTAGGGATTGCATGGGAAATGCAACATGCAGCCATACCTGCCTTCTGTAAACAATTCTCATTCATTATGTTAACACTTACCTTTTTAATCTTATTCTTTTAGGCAATAATATTTTTCTGATGTTGTGAGACTGATGACATACTGAAAGTTTAGGAACACACGCAGGAGGCTGAATTCACTTATCAGCTATCATTTGCTTGTCATCAAAAGTCCTGATTTAGAAAGTGTTGCCATTAGCATGTGGGGTCTGAGTATGGGTTGTAACACTGAATAGTTACAGCTGGAACCAATACGACTCTTCATCAACGAGATTCTCTTAGGTCTCTTCATTATAAGAACTCATCTTTTCAGTACCCAAGCTTCAAATATCAGCGTGAGCTGATATTTTGCATATTTCTGCCACTGACAAGCCCTATTTGAAGATATACAATGTTGTTTTTGAGAGAGTCCTTGCTATTGCAAAAATAAATATAATTTTTTAAGAATAAAATTTAGGGAATAAAGGAAAATCTGATGACCTTTACTTTTCTTTGAAGTCTGGAATGATTATGGTTTGGAGGAGGGAACTGAGATGTTTGGCATTCTGTCTTGGACATAAAAAGTAAATTTCTGTGCCAACAAAAATGGTAATGTGGTATGAAACTCCATGTGGTATAAAATATGTGAGAAATGAAATCACAAGGGGAAACACGCTTGGTAAACTGGCATGTGAAACCAACGTAGAAAGCTGTCAGGAGCCCAAGAGCAGGTTCAACCCACCCAGTTTAGCTAGAAGTGCTTCACTGCAAGGAAGATATTGCCTACTGTTGATTAGTTGTTCTTAGTAGATACAGTAATACTTCAGAAGCATGATTATGAACACCAACAGAGTGAGACAAGCTGTCAAAGTCTTTTGCGAGAACGAATAGACTGGACCCTAGGCTGGAGCCTAGACTGGAGCCTGGCAATGAAGGAAACTGTTGCGGTATTAGGTATAGAGGATCCCCTATCAGGTGGAAGTTTGCCAGAAAAGAACACCAAACCCATTGATTAAAAACATTTTACTGGCAGTTTTGCAATCTGCATCTGAAAGCAGATCTCACATGATACTAGGCATTCTGTTTAGACTGATTGAGCACCCATAGTTCAACTGTAGAATTGCTCTTAAGCCAGAAATTCAACTGAAACCAAAGATATTTCCATTTCAGACTTACAGAATAGGCGTTCTGAAAAAAACCCAAAACATACTAGACATCTCCAGTTCTCTTTTGCCAGATAGACTTGACACTAATGTCTTTGTGTCTTTGATCCACAGTCATGAAATATCGTCCGCCTTTACTATTGTATGTGATCATTCAAGTAATGCACATTCTGTCATGATTCACAGAAAAGAAAGCTAACAATAGATGTGTTAGAGGCAGATGTTGAATAATGCATGGTAAATATAGCATGGGATCATGGACTGCAGAATGAATAAGCTGAACTATAGAATAGCTGCTTGCTAAGAGACAACTGAACTATGAACAAGTACACTGAAAAAATTGCCAGCATTCTTTTAAAACAATATTGTAATGCACGCTGGTTTGTGCTAAGGTCTTAGTGCTGGAACATGATTTTGGCAAGGCTTTACCTCCTTGTCTAACTGTTTAATGCAAATGCTAATTGAACAAGGTGCAGCACACTTACAGCTTTATTCTAGCTGTCGTGGTTACTATAATTAAATAAATTAATATACTAGGAAAAGAAGAAATTAAATAACCAGTGCATTTCTGATCACATTTGTGTTTGCTTTGACAGACAACTCAGCTGTTGACAGCTCTGTTGACTTGGCTTCAAATTGTCCAGCATTACCAAAGGCAGCAGGTCTCACTGTTGAGCCAGATTAATGCCAAACAGTGTATGCTCAAGTAAAATAACTAGAAAATTAGAAGGAACTAAAAGATTAAGGTTCAGATAAAGTATTAGCAAGCACCAGAAAAATTCCTTCTCTGTTTGGCCGGATGTTACCAGGGACTAATGCATACATCATGGGCAACAAAACGGAGGAGTTGGAAACCACAGTGCTGCTGGAAAGTTATGATCTTGTTGCTATCAATGAAACTTGCAGTGGGATGAATCTCATGACTGGAGTGTGATTACAACAGCTACAGACTGTTCAGAAGATACAAGAGAGGAAGGAGAGGTGGAGAGATTGCCTGCTACATCCGGAGTCAGATGGAGTATGAAGAGCTGTCTCTGCAGAACAGCCATGAACAGGTCAAAAGCCTGTGGGTAAGAATCAGAGATCAAAGGAAATCAAGAAACAAAGGGAATCTAATGGCTGATGTCTACACCAGGCTGCCTGGAGCCTACTGATGAAGCCTTGTTCCTCCAGCTGCAGGAGGTATCATGCTATCAGGCTCTTGTCCTGCTATGTGACTTCAACCACCCCAGCATCTACTGGGAAAGTAGCACAATGAGCTGTAGGCAATCCAGGAGACTCCTGAAATGCATGGAGGATGACTTCTTGAGCCAGGTAATAGATGGCAATACCGCACCAGTTGGTCACCAACGCAAGTGAGCTACTCAAGGACATTAAGATTGGAGGCTGGGCTGCAGTGATCATGCACTGGTGAAATTTGCAGTACTGAGGGATATGGGCCAGGTAAGGAGTAAACTCAGAACCCTGAACTTTAGGAAAGCAAACTTCCAGCTCTTCAGAGAGATAGTCAATAGTTTCTCCAGAATTTGATCCATTTCCCAACCTGCAAAGATTCTCATGGATATACTGTAACTACATTAAAGATATGTCATCTGTTCTCTAAACATGCTGCAGTAAATGTTGTCAGGCCTAAACTATTTACAACTGCCTTAATTAGATTTTTTTTCTGGAGTTTCTAAATACTTCACCTGATTGAAATATCTAAGCTTTCCTTTTTGCAGCTGCATCTCAGCAGTATTCACTCCACAACTCAATAGTGAGCAGAGATGCTTCCTTGTGCTGTGCTGCCTTGTGATGGCAAAGCTGTTCCTCACTGATCTGCTAGTGCACCACCTTGTACTTTGGAACTTTTTTTTTATTCCCTCAATTGTATTATTTTTGTCTTCTCAAGTTCTTCTCTACAGTGTTGTTTTATTAGTAGTATTTGTCATTAGTCGGCTTCTAATTTTTCTGTTCTTTTCTGGAACAATCATCCAAAATGCTAAGTAAGATCTTTATTCAAAATAGATACAGGTGACTGCTCTTGTGATGGTGACAGAACAGTGCAAAAAGTGCCTGCATTCTCAGTAATCTACATAGTTCGATTTGTGTGTGGATATGTATTTAGTCTTTTCTCAACACAGTCTATTCTGTTTCCTGCCTGCCAGTTTCACAGGCTTGATGTGAGATAGTCACTGAATCAGTAAAATGCTAAAAGTCAGTACAAAATGTGCCTTAAGACCTGCCTCATGACAGTGCTAGGCTACTATTTACTAACTGACCTTCAAAGATGTCAAGATTTGATGCTTCTTGGCTTCTATGCTCCCATGGCAGCAGCTAGTAAGGATTCCTCCAAATTGTGCCATTTATTCAATTTCTTTGTTGTATTGGATCAGAGAAGTCTTTCTGAAATGGACTAGGAGTTCATGTAAGCAAAGGTCAGTAGGAGGTGTTCAGACTATTCCTTTCTTGGATGTGCTGGGTCTCCTGCAATAAGTGGTTTTCTTTTACAAGTAGATTTGAGGCACTAAGTTTGTTCACTGGAGAGAGAGAAGATGATAGCAGCCTTGAAACCTATTCCCTATCCTGGATTTTACAGCTACACAATGAGATTGATGCTCCACTACTCCCAGCTGTCAGGAAGTTGATAACTTACGTGATTTTGTCCTGCACAACACCTGTTACACTCCCGGGGTAGCTGTAATAGGACTCTGGCACTGGATGTGAACAGCTTATCTGTATTTTAATATTAAATAGAAAATTCTTTTTTATTTTACTAGCTTGACAAGATATAATTCTCTTGAATCTTGGCAATTCTCATATTACCCTTACCTATGACTGCTGAGAGTTAGCAATTTTTCTCTGATCCTGTGATTTTTCTGTTCCATGTAAGTTATCAGCTTGTTTTGCAATTCTCAGACAGTAATTCAGGTTAGACCCCAAATACAGACTCTCCACACCGATTTTGCTTGAAATGCTGACTTCTCATAGTTTTATTGATTTTTATTGTCTTGTACAGTTCTGTACAAGCTCCTTATCAACTTGTTCTTTAACAAGTTGATTCTACTATTTAGTTCCCTTGATGAATAAAAGATTGTCTTTTGAAATTGAGAACCTTATGGAATGGGTATATGAATAAGTATAAATTATGCAAGGAAATCCAGCATGTAAGCCACTCCACAGTAACCACCTGTGCAGTCCTTTGTACCTGCCTAATCCCTCACTGAAAGAAGGGTAAACTGATCTGAATTTACAGTATAACCATAAGTACAATTTTCAAGTTTCCACTTCATTCCAGCATAATTTGTGTGTCAGAGATTTAAATGTCTTCTTTCATTTAATGTTCTAGTGTAAATAATTTTTATCTACTCATAATGTGATGTTGTCTGCTCATTGGATTAAGAGATATTTAATGTTGAATTCTGCTATAACAGTTATCAGTATCTACACCCATTATAACATTACTCTTTATATCTGTGCAATGCTGCACCATAAAAAATCCTGATAATATTTCTCGATTATTCAAATAAATAGCTTCAACACCTTCAAGTGGAGCTACATAATAATTTTTTTGTAACCAAATATGGCATTGAAATACCACAAACAATACTCAGGTTTAAGTAAAATTCTTATCAATCCTCTCCTAAAGTTATATTCATCTTCAAAGATCTTTATCCCATTCTGTCTTGTTTCTTCGGGAGATTGCTACAGTCTTCCTAACATCACCTTTGTTAAACTTTTTTAGTAACTTTTCTCTCACATTAGCCCTCAACTTTAATCTCTGAGCATGATGATGTGAAGATAGTTGGAATAAACTTCTTCATTCATGTCTCCTTGGTATGTGAGCTGCCGCTAAATGAAGGTAGAATGGCTTATGATTTACCTCTGGTGAGCATCAGTATTGCTAAAACTGGGCTGAACGTAGAATGAGAAGATTGAAGAATTAGATTTCTTAATAGAGAAGGTTTTTAAATAGGTTATGACCACATTTTGTAGGAAAAGAAGGAGCTGACATATGAGGATTAGAGATCTCATGAGTTCAGGCTCAGCACTGTGTGGCTGTAATGATCAAGCTGTGATAACTTGCTAGGAAAGCAGCTTTAAATGTGCAATAGTTTGGTTTCCCCCTTTCCCAACATCATTTAAAACCACTGAACTACTCCTTTAGCCTTAAGCTCTGCAATGACTGTGCACAGACAAAAAGGAAGGTGGCAGGCACACAGATACCAGGCTATAGCCCCTGGGTGTGTTGCAGACATAGTTATGTGATCTGTGCTCTGTACTGCCTTTGAGGGGCATGTTTGCACATGAAATCTATATAAAGAAGATGAAATTAATCTGATTCTTTCTATATTCATCTAAATCAGAAGCAAGTGCAACATTCAGCTGAACCTGAGGAGCACTGTTTAAATCCAGTTAGTATGCTAAAGATGTGAAATTATTGCAAAAGCACAAGAGCAAGGTTTAAAAAAAAAAGAAAAACAAACAAACAAAAAAGAGACAGCTTGAATCTTTTAATATAAAATAACATTAACCTGATGCACAATGGGTATCTTTCAGAGGGAAAGATTACGGGCCAAATCTGGGATTCAATTATAACATTATTCTCTTTGTATTACACGAAAAGCAGTTTAAAACACCCTTTTGGTGGCTAATGAATACTGGAGCAATATTCTTCATTACCACAAGGTGTCACTTTTATGACTCTTGGACGAACAACAAAATAAGTTTAAAAGTGAAATGTTAGATGGCATCATTCCCTACTTTTTCCTGAACTTTCCATGCTAGTTTCTCTAGTTAATTTATTGCATCTGGTATGAAAATTGATTTAGCTCCATATTAGACCTGAGCAGACATCTCATAAAGAATAATCTAATTTAGCAGCTATTTCTGCTTTTGAAATTTTAGGAGCAAACTACAACTTCCTTCAATTTGCTAATTATTTAAATCTTTACAATATTTGTCGTATAATTACAATTACTCCACATTTAAGTATTGCACACTGGATATTAGCTAGATAATACGGCTAATATTTCTGCCCTTTGGGTAAGCACTCATGCATTTATAGAAACATAGCTCAGAATATTTTTAGACACAGCTGTGACAATTGTTCTTTTCTATAAAAGATTCAGCATTAATCTTTTTTCAATTTACTTGCTATACAAATTCACAGACTCACATGCTCAGACTTGCTGTGAGCTGGTGGAGGGAACACAGAGCTGCAGCAGCCTCATCCCTGTAAAGCTGAATTCAGCAACCCCTGATAATTACAGTACCACAAAAAGTTGTGGGAACTGAAGTCCTAAGCCAGTGTGGGTCAACAGAAACACTCCTATGAGCTCCAATAGACTTCAAATAAAGCATATCAGAAGAAATAAATAATTTTACTTTATATAAGATCATAGAAGAGCCTAAGTAATTTCTTAAGCAAACCCATCTAAATAGGTGCATGGTTTAAAACTTGAAAATTCAGTATAAACCAGAGAGACAAGCTTAAGTATATCACTATTGCTGTTGTTGTTAGAAAACTGTTAAAGGAAATTTGAAATATGCAGAACTATTTCAGGAAAGGTCTTGATCTTAAGTGGTCTTGTTACTATAACTCTAGTGAAAAAAAATCCAACATCTAATTGTAAGGTTTTTTCCTGGGATTTCTCACTCAAAAAAAATGTAACCATTAAATGTTTTGAACAATTTAAGTGATCCTGGTTTTACTATAAGCATAACTTGTTCATTTTCTCACTGCATACTTTGTGAAATTATCAGCTACAGTGATACCTTTAACAAATCACGTATAGGTATAACATTTCTCATCAATTTTAATAAGCTGGTATGATTTTATAATTGCCTTGTAATCACTGATGTGGTAAATATCACTTCTGCAGTGCATTTCTACCTGGTAAATGAAATTCAGTTACTTATTAAAACATTTACTGTGACATCCTCTTTTCTAAACTTGAAAGGCCTGTCCTTTCACTTAGAAGTAAAACCTGTTCATTACAATAAAACATTTAATTTTTAAAAAAAAAAACACCATCATTTGTCTCAAGAGGTTCCACTTCATAAAGATTCCTTCCCAAATTTGACTGAAGTCTCTGAAGGAAAATGCATGCTAAATGATATCTACCATAAGATGTTTATACCCTGATAGTGCATATTTTTAAGTAAAACAAACCAAGGAACAGCACTCAAACTAAAAGAGGCAATAAGAAAGAAACTGGTCAAGCTTGTTTAGCTAATCACATACCTTCAATGCATTTTAGCATATTTTTAAACAACTACTTTGAGATATTCAATAATAAGCTCTTCTTAATTATTCATGTACCTTGTCTAACACTCCAGGGTGAAAGAGATCCTTAAATGCACTGACAAAGACTTTGGGGAAATGAAATTAAACTGACAGTTTTTCCTTAAGTGATCATCTAAATTTAACCATAAAGGTCATTTAGCAATATGCACATTTCCATAGTGATACATAGCCTCAGACAACAGACAGCTAATTCATAGATGAGTAGCTGGTTTCAAAATCTGGCTGACAAAGTAACTATTTCTAGCCGTCTAGAAAAAAAACAAAAAAAACAAACAAACAAACAAAAAAACCCCAAACAAACAAAAAAAACCACTTCTCTTACTCTAATATTGTTCTTTCTCTTCCATTTAACAGACTTCTTTTTTAAATCATGGTAGTTTTTGTGGAGGTGATGTTGGTGAAAAACTGATATCAAGTCTCAGACTATACTGTCCATCTTTGAAAGGTCACAACCTTTCAATATTCCCTCAATACAAACACTGTGTTCCTGTAGGCTTCAACATACAATGTTAATGTTATACATTACCAATCAATGCAAAATGAGCAAATTGGTGGATTAAACCAGGGTGTGTTGAAATTCCTCCTTACATGGGGAACTTACTATATGTGTGTTACACATTTCACAGGATTACTTTGGAATAGGAGTAGTCTGGTTCTTGGACCAAATGTCTGTATGTCACTCGTGGTTTCGAAATTTCAAAAGCCACTGATTGAGTGTGACTGCAGGCTGCTGAGGATGAAGACTCCCTGTCCTTTCTCCATCTCACACATTACTGTCCACATCTGTGCATCCTACATGACTCATATGAGCCCATCTGAATACTTTCAAACAATGATTTCAGTTCCAGCTGCTGATATATTTTAACCACAAGTCAACAGATCACACTGATGTCTCTTTGATCTTTAAAAGTTCCATTACCCTCCTCTGCCTGTCCTCAAAACTGAACATGGGACTCAGTTTCAAACCAGAGATTAAGATCTTTTATGGATTAACTAAGGGAAGATGTAAATTAAATTTTTCTATTTGGGAAAATTTTTTTGAATTAGTAGAAAAAAATTATTTTTTTCACATCCTACATTGACTGAAACGGTAAAAATATTTTGTTGGAATTTTTCATTATATTGTGAATGATTAATATCAATTCATATGATAAGTAATGACAGTAGCAACTAATGAAATCCCATTTCTAGTCAGATAAAACATTTCTGTCAGCATACAAAGTACTTGCTGCATTAGAAGAGTTGGGTTTTTTTAATGCTAAACTTTATACCAGATAGCTAAAAAGCAGAGTACTCAGAGGAGTAACTCTGTGACTGAACAATTCATTCAGGAATCTTACCTCTTTGCCAATCCTCCGTCATATGCATCTGGAGTCAGCTTTTATATACATGTATCAGTAAATTCTCAAATCTCACTATAGTCAAAGGGATTTCAGTGTGCAATCGCAAATACTACTTGATAAGGGCTACCGGGTTCACTGTCCTCTTGAAATATACATTAGTCTCTGTACTGATGTCAATTACACTTTGTCAACATGTGCTCTTACTAGCAGCACTTTTGCTTGTATTTCACAGACATACTATGAGCATAAACTTGCTGCTCTTTGTGAGGAATTCATATAGAATGGTGTTAAGCACAATAGAAGATGCTCTGGAAAAATGGTTCCTATATAAAGAGAAAAAAATATGGTTACATGACAGGAGTTATGCCTATCTACCATGAGATAGCAGCAGATAAAAAATGGATTTTGAATGCTATGCTTTCATGAGTCTACTATGCATGTGGATAGGAGAACAAACACGATGATGAACACTGGATTCTGTCTGTATATACTCAGTTCTAGTACGGGCTTTCTGTTGCCTACATGTTACTGATTGTGATGAACAGCTTTGCTCTGAAAACACGTGTCGGTGTATGCAATTATTTTGCAATTATTTTGTTCTACCCCATGAATCTTTCTTCAAAAACGTTTTTATTCTCCATGGGGGTAGGGAAGGGAGAGGAATGGGGTAAGAGATAGGACTGAGTTAAATGGTTGTGGTCACAGTATATCTGTAAACATTTTTGTATTTTCTAAATTGTTTTATTGTATGATTACTGCTAATCTCAGTGCTCTTGTGTAAAATAGATTTTTGTACCAATTTGGTCATCTGACTGTAGAAGACTCCATTTATTAGGTTGAGGATGGGATTCATCTCTCAGAATCAAACTCTCTGAAAGTTACACATCTAGTCTAAACTCAACATCTGGATACTGTAAAATCAATGGAAAGAGCCAGGCACACTCAGGAGATTTGCAATAGTTATGCTGGCCTTTGGAAGCTGGTTAATTGTTTACTGGCAGACCATTGAGTTCTGTCTACTGACTACAGAAGGAGCTTCATCTGGATATCCAACATACCTATTTAAAAGATCAGTGAAACCAAATTGTTTGGGAAAAGGCTTTTTCTTTTTCCATTAATTATTCAATCTTTGAAAAAAATATTATGGAAAAAAAAGACTAAATAAATAGCAGCATCAACTGTTAAAATCTGAAAACAAAAATCAGTTCAATGTTAAGCAAAATTTTTTTGTATTTCACATGTTGGCATAATCAGGTCCTCTTGCCTTTGAAGATGACATATAATGTGTGACTTTAGAACTATGAAGCCACTAGGCATTAGGCTAACAAGCAGTGTTGAAATAATCACAAATTGTCTTAGGTTATTAAAATTTGTAAAATTCCTGGTTGTATCTTAGCTTTGATAAAGCTCACTGCAGAAATATAGAACCTAATGATTAAAATTCAAGCATGCATGTCAACTTCACAGGATGAAACTGTTCAGATCCTGGGTTGTAAGAGCTATTTACACTGTAGACCCATTTACTCATTTACAGCAAGAGACAGGAAAAGAAGAAATAATTGGATACTGTCCTGTAAAATACTTGTATATTAAATTTTAAAACTTAACTTTTTATTATTGTGTTCTACTTTTGTGACTGGAACTGTGTGATTAATACTTTTATTTAAATGAAATGAAAATCCACCAACCCCCTCTTTCAATGGGCAGCAGTGAAAATTGCTATTGTATAAAAAAAATGTTTCATAAAATATTTTTGATTCATTTATCTCTTTATAGTTTATTAAGTGCAAACATGAATAAGACTATATCATTCAGATTTTCATTTTTAAATTCTGATAGCAAAACAAATTAAAATCAGAACATCTTGGAAGGATATTGAATCACAAAATACATACCAACTTTAGTTCTTTCAGATGTCAAGAAATGACAGCCTGTATCTGAACACTGATGTTTTCTACAGCTTTACATTGATGGTGCATGTGTGGGAAGAAGGAGGCAAGACATCTCACTACCTCTAAATTGTGCAGGGAATTCAGGAAAAGAAAAAGAAAACCATTAAAAGGCTGGAGGTTTTGGCTTGGATATTTAAGAACATGTGTGTTAACATAAGCATGTGTGTCTGTTTAACTATTACAAAGGGTGAGGTAGGAAAGTCTGCATTAATATTTCCAAAGTTCAGGACCTCAAGAAGTTTCATTATTACTTAGCAAACATCACCAGCTTGAGACATAACAGCTCAAAACTTCAGGGATAAATTTTTATCTACTAGATATGTAAAAATAATCTGTCAGTAAATTATCAAATAAATTACTTTTTTGGCCCAAGTGTCTGCTCATACTGTCAGCTGGAAGACTGGCAGACATAGCTACCAGTGCACTGGGAGCTATACTTTAGGGCAGTCTTTGAAAGATGAACTCACGTCAGCTATATTTATTTTTAATATTTCAGTCTATTCATTTTACTTCCTTAGGATAAGTTTCATCTATGCTATTGCCAGCAAAGAATAAAAGGAGTTCACAGTGATTTGTTACCTTCTCAAGCAAATGCATCCATCCATTAAGTTTTTTGCAAGTGTACTCCCGTTGAACAGTGAAGTTATATATAAGCCAGGAAATACAGATATATAACCAACTGGCTGATGGTTCAGACCTACTCCTCTACTACTTTGTCCAAATAGCAACCCAATACTGTCATCCACTGCTTCTCTTCCTCCCTTCATGCAGAGAATTCAGTCAGACTTTGATATGCTTCAGGGATGAAGGATTGAGCAATTTTTTTTTTCACCACTGTAGTTCCTGTATATTAAAGTACATTATTTAAAATCTATTCATTAATTTAGCCACATTTGTTCTTAAATAATTCTTGAACCTGGAGTTAGAAGTCCAATTAATCCATGTTAGTATAGTCAAAACATGGCAGTATTTCTACCATACAGGCCAGTTACTCATATTCAACTCTCTGCAGTGAGAATAAGGTTCTCTTACATTCTGACACTCAATCTATACAGACACTACACAGGAAGTGTACAAAAGGAAGTATAACATTCAAATCTATATCAATGTGACTTAGCCACAATGGCTTTGGGTTACATTTTCATTTCAAATGTAAGCTTAGATTCTCATCCTCTTCTGCAAATCTTTCTTGCACCAAGCATCAAATAGGTTTTACAAGAGGGTTGTGAATATAAAATATTATCCACCAAACCATAATAATTGCTCATCTGTAGGATGTAAATGCTTCCAACTAAATGAGAAATTCAGCCTCAAGATCTCTCCTTCCTCTTCCAACAAATGATTTACACAGGATTTTACAAACTAGTCTGTGGCTTCATTGTCACTAAAGAAATAATGTGCTTCTAGAAGTTGTTGAACTGGCATGCAAACACTGCAAACAGGGAACAGCTGATTAAAAAAAATGCATAAATTAGAAAGACCTGAGAGCTTTTTTCCCTACACCTTTTCTCAGTAATTCTTATTTTAGAACAGGTTCTAATAGGATAAACACTGCTTCTGAAATTAGGATGGTAGCAGTTTCTTTCCTCTCAAGCTTGTTGAGTCTCACAGTACAGAGATAGATTCCTAGTTATGAGCAAACTGGGACATCTGAATTTGAGCAAGCAAAACAGTTTTATATAACAAATCTGTGGATTCCATCGAGTGTAGAAATAAATTTAGAGTATAGTAAAAATAAAATTACAAAAGGTAAATGCTAATTTTATTCCATTAAATTTTGCAAAAGCAGACTTATATGCATTTAGTCTTATGTTGGCAGCATGAAGAAATAAACATGAGCTTTAAAAGGAAAGAAAAATTTCACAGTTAGTAAATCTCTTAAAGCATTTTAGAGGCATGAAGGTATTTGTAATGTAAAAACCCTTTAATATCACAGTATAAGAGAAATTCTCTTTTGAAATACAACAATTATAAGAATAGAGGAGATGAAAATGCAAACAGAAAACTCTACCTTGAAAAATATAAAATAGTTCAAAATATGTATTATAATGTAAATATCTATTTAATCCTAAAGAGTAAGCAAGAGATTTTTCCAATATCCTACCTCATCTTTTAAAATCAATCAAGGTAAACCTGTTTTATATAATTCTTTTATATGTTTGAATACAGAAAACATTTCATGATAGTATGATAAGGCTGCATTCACTGATGATGTATTTTTGATGTAAAATATTGTGTAATCCGTCATTCCGTGGTAAATGAATGAGATAGCAGTAATTAGAACACCACAAAGAGGAGTATAATGCCACTTATTCCATTTCAAACCAAACTGTGTGTGTTACATTCACTGAAGTCAACAGCAAAAGCCAGATGTTTATTTGCACCTCATAGTATCTTTCAATTTCACTGCTATCCTGCTTGTTTGTGTTGTAATTCTGCCATCAGCAAAAATTTTTATGACTACTGAATTCGTTCATAAACTGAGATAGCCTACATTTCTTATTCAACAGATGACAACTGATTACTGGAATTCCATCCCCCAACATTCACATCCAACCCCCCAAAATCCCAGAATCAGAAATTATTTCACTTTGGTATTTGGTACTTTAAGTTTCAGATTTTTTTTGGTCTCTTTTCTAAGAAAATTGTCTTTATAAACTATTGGTCTATTATTTGCAGTGAATAATATGAGTAATTGCAAGATAGGTAATTGAATGCAAGTTATTTATGATTTTACAGTAAGCAGTATTTAGATAAGACATACAAATAGTCATTGGAAGACAAAGCAGTAAGTGTCCAAAGTAAATTAAAAATAAATTAAAAAAAACCCAGTCTGAACTGCTACAAATAGTTTTGTATTTCTCTTTTACAGTAACTTCAGTTACATCTTTCTATAGATTTTTTTTTTGATCCTCCACAGGTAGAATTCTCATCATGTGTTTGAAATGCTTAATTAGTTTACATTTAAGCCACTGCTCTCTTCTGTCTCCGATTCTACAAAACAATTAGAATCTTTCAGGAGGGTTTTTTTGGGTGGTTTTGGTTGGTTGGTTGGTTGGTTGGGGGGGTTTGTTTGTTTGTTTGTTTTGGGTCTTTTAGGTTTTTGTGTTTTTTTCTGTCTCTTCAGTCTTTTATCACCATTTCTTCTATTCATTTTCTTCCTGGTCATATATCCGGATTTTGCAGCAGGGAACTTATATTAAGTATGCTAAATGGAAATTATTTACTGTGGCTGACGCAGGAGGTCAAACACTTCCATGCTTTGCTGTTGTGATTCTGCATCTATTGAACTTCCAACCCTTTGAAAGTGCAACAGCAATGAACATGTCTGAAGTCAACTTGCATGGCCTGTTACTCTTTCATTTTTCGCTTAAATATAAATTGAAGTACTGTGAATGAAAAGAAGACAATGTGTGGTGAACACCTGAGGGTTCAGGCAGGGGGGAGAGAGGAACTTGAAAAATATATGTGGCATAGGAGCAAAATGTCACAGAGAAAAGAAAGCAATGAAAGTCTTCCAGAGGGAAGGAAAGTTTAAAAGTTTCCTACATATCAATCAGCACAGATATTTCTCATCCCTCAGTGAAAGACTGCTGGCAAATAGTTCATAGAAGTCAGAGACCTCAATATGTATTGAAAAGAAGACTCCAAACTTGTTTTAAGTGAAACCAAAAGAGAACCCTGCATATGCAGAGAAAAAGACAGAGAAAGGGACAGTAAATGACCTTGCATTACATTGCTTTCACAAATAACTAAAATTCACATACTCAAAAATAAAAGTTCCATTGGAAAATGTTGCTTCCTGATTAAAAGCCATTATATTTGCTGGTACATTGAGATTATTTCTGACAAGACTGATTAACAGAACAGTTCTACCCACTGATTTACAGAAGATTAGATGGGACCATTATGACCATAAAATAAGCCAGAGAATATCTACCTATTATTGTGTAGATTGATGATTAATCAAACAGTCTTTGACCAAGAAGAATTAACTAATGTTATGGTTGAACAACAAGTTCCATTGACCGGTTTATTAAGTAACTTCTGTCTTTTTCATGTTCAAATTACTGAAATGAAAACTCACTTCTGAAATTGATCAAAATTTGCAGTCATCCTTGGAAACCTAGTTTGCTACTATTTTAACATACATTAATGCCTGTTTATAAACTGCAACATCAACTTTAACAGATTCTGTGCTAATACCAACTGCAGGTGGAAATGGACATGAACATAGCAACTCCTCCAGCCTTAGACTAGGAAAGCTTCCAAAAGCAGGAGGAAGAGGAAAGTGTTGTCCAAAAGTGCAAGAAAACTTTGAAATTATTTATACATTTCACATCACAATTTGCTTATATGAGTGTAAATTTATTAAAAATTATACATTTATCCTGCATTGATAGCAATATCATTGCAAGAGAGAACATACTTGGAACCAAACAGTATCATCTACTCTACTGAAAACACTGGGAGAATACCAGTATGAGTGATTAAATATAATCTCATGTATGAGGTGCTTGAAACCTCCAGTAGAGAACAGCCACTTTGTATTTCAGGTGTGTGAGGCATCTGGAAATTATTCTAATGCTGCATTTCCTGGGACCTGATTAAAACTTAATAAAAGTTTTTGAAGGCAAAATGTGACACTTTTGGATTTGCCCAGAGTTACTTTTAATTTTTCACTATTTTTCCCTTGTAGAAAATATTAGCAGCCACCAGAAGCAACATCTTCCCAAAGATGGCTACATGGCTATATCAGCCCATGTATCTCCTTCCTTAAAACAATGTTAGTTAGAAGATCAGCATCTCTAAGGTGCAGATCCCATGGGATACCTGAGATAGATTGATCTATGGAGAAACCTTCAACTGGCCAATTCAATATCTACCTTTCCCTCAGCAACAGTTGAGATTAGCTGACCATTAAAAATATGTACTTAGTGGCATTTGAAGGCTAGCATTCAGGCTAAATGCTGGTTTACTGAGATTCTCAAATAGAAGAAGCCCAATATGGTTTAGCTCAAGCAGAGACTTTCCCTAGGAACCTGTCCTAGAAGTCAGCATCAGTGATCCAGCATGTCAGGACAGAGCCCTCATCTGTGCTACAAGTTCTGAATCCATTGCTTCTTCCCAAGGCACAAGTCAGTTTTCAGATCGTATAAGCTAATATCTGTGTATCTGCCATACCCAATACCAAGTGAATTTCATCTCTTCCTAATCCTGCTTCCTTATTTTAATTGGGCCTGCTTTTCATCAAATGTACCCAATGCAAAGCTGTTAAATACCACTTATGCATTCTATTAAACTTTTGATCCTTATTGTGTTACTGGCTCTCTAGAGCTACTACACACAGGCTGTATTGCTCATAAAGATATGAGGCTCTGCAATTTTCTGTGCCTACATCTGATAGAAGATGCTGAACCAATATAATAACTTGCTGCTAACCAAAAAACTACTGTACTCTCTCCCCTTTGCTAGGTACTCTGCCCTAGTGCTCATCCAGCCCCTAGGGGATCCAACGCTGTTACCTACTAGTTTACCTAGGTGCCTGAACATTGTCCCCCGCACAAAGAAAGAGGTTCAGTCTGTTGACAGTGGGACAGGAGAGAATGGTGTAAGCTTGCTGTCTTTTTGTCAGTGAACTCTTAGATCAGCTCGGCCAATCTTAGCTACTAACAACAAGAAAACAAGCTTCTTTTTCAGTTTCTCCCTGACTCTTGTATTTTAATCTGGGCCCATTGTCTCATCCTGTCACTGGACACCACTGAGAATTTACATCTTCCCATTAGGTATTTACAAGGTTTGCAGGATCTTGTTTGTTGATTACATAGTCTGTCTTGCCCATATTGCCCTGCAACTTTTCTTGCCAATCCAGTCCAACTCTGTTTCTTTTTACTCTTAAATTCCACTTCTCAAAAGTTTCATTCCTTAAAAATCACTATTTCTTTCTATCCTGGCAAAAATAAAGTGGCTTTGTATTCTTGCTTCTTAAATACTCATTCACAAAGGATATCCATAAAAGGCTTGTGTCTTATAGGACTGAGAAAGCACTGTTGTCAAAGGGGTAGACCATTTGATTTTGATAGAAATATCTTGCAAGTATGAATGAAATAAATTCTCTGTTGCATGCTTGATTTGACACCTCCTTTACAGGTTATTCTTCTTTATGGTCCCATTAGAGAAAGCTGTTTACCAAAAATTTCTATACTTTTGTCCCATGACTGCTCTTCTATTGTGACATATTTTATTTTCATAACAATTGAATTTGATCAAAACATGTTTTTAGTTATACCACTTTTCTTCTGTACTGCATGATAGCATCTGTACTTCAGGAGAGGTTTTCTCTGTACAAGAGGCCATATGCTTATTTTTCTGTCACACACTGAAGATAGACAGACAAAAACACAATTTGACAATTCTATGCTTGTTGCTCAGAATGCTCAGCATTCTCCAACAGGACAGAAAATGAAAAGTTCTTCCCAGTAACTATGAAAACCTGTCAAAGGGACAGTTTTGGACTGAGATGATTTGGGCTGATATCAGACATAAAAATAATACTATAAATTGCATGGTGACATGGGGTTTTAAGCTCCCTAGATCTCATGCTCTAAAGATCAGTCCCCTATATAAATTCAGCCTTTCCTATGTGTATTTACAATGGAAAATTGAAATTGTTTGCACCCATGAGGCTGCATCAACAATGGGGGAGGGGGGGAGGGAAGAGTTGTAATAACAGCACTTAGTCAGCTTAACTGCACAGAGACAGTATTTTTTTTTTTTTTTAGTTTTTTGTTTGTCTTTTCTTC
>VXBX01009231.1:392365-414079 GCA_013400415.1 Scytalopus superciliaris
AAATAAAGGACTCTATATAGTAGACGTCCACTCCATTTCAATACTCTCAGTTACTTTTTAAATCTGTATTAATATTATAAAGAAAACAAAACTGAATTCCCTAGATTGCATTTGAAAATACTTTTAAAATAATTGCATACACTTAATCAAATAATATGATATTCAGTCTCAACTCTAACTTGTAAAATTAGTTTCACAAGTACCTCATGAATAGCTTCAGTGTTTTACCAACCCTCCTCTGTGCTCCTCAATGCAATGTCAGGTTAACAGACTGCTTAGTGAGTACAAGGGGACCCCACAATCAGTTATGGATGAGTTAGTTACTTACCTCTGTTGAGGAAGGAGAGAAAAGTGATTTGTTAGTATTTCCACTTGCCCTTGTTAAAAAGAAAGGTGTTTTGCTACATAGTCAGCACTTTACTATCAATTTTTTAGGCAAGTCATTTCATGTTTAAGGGAATTGGTTTTTTAGTGCTTTTATAGACATTTGAAAGTGTGTGAAGAGATGGACAAGTACTGGAAGATTAAAAATTCTTTTTTACCCTGCAAAGAAGTTTGGTAGGATATATGAGACAATTCACAGCAAAAATAACTTGCAACTGTCTGAAAACAAAATCATCTAGATTAAATAACCCTTAGACTAGCATGTTCATGGACATTTGTGCTGTGTCATCTTCAGGACTTCTCTGAATTTGGAAAGTTGCTGGGTTTCAGGGCTTATACTGAGATGCTAGGCTTCAGTTATAAGATGTAAAAAGCAATAGCATAAAGCTTGAACATGGGTTCAGTCTAAGTTTTAATATGTAAATATAAGACCTGATTCTTTCCACAATGCTTAGTCAGTTCAGCACCTCCTGTTTAAATTGTTTATTTTACTTGCCTCAAGTAGTTTCCTGGTCTCTGCTGCTATCTCTCATATTCTAGAACATCTTTTATTTCTGAGGTTTTTCAGCAGTGTTAGGTATTCCTTGCTAGTTATAACTTGAACAGCCAAATATCACTGAAATATACTTGAACATATAATTCCAATATATACTGCAATTATCAGAGAGGAGAAATACAAGTATGCAGAAAGTATCTTTTTTTTCCTCCTAAATCCTGACCTTTCATTTTTTGTTCTTCCTCAGCACTTAACAACTAAGTACAATGTAAACGGCAGTTGCAGACTCTAACATTTCAAAAAATAATAATTAAGCTGCCATGCAGACAGTGCTGGTCTTGGATTCTCCACAGTTTGAGGAGATTCACACCCATCCATTACCATGGACATGTCTTAGCTTCACAGTTGCATGTTAAGCAGTGTTATCCAAGAGGTAAGAAAGGGATAGCATGCTAAGCAGTGTTATCCAAGAGGTAAGAAAGGGATATATAGTAAGTTTACCTCTTGTCAGACAAGTGCTTTATCCACAAAATGTAAGCAACAAAAGAAGCAACATTGCTTCTTTCCTTTTGCCACACTCTAAAACAGAACAGTAACCCCTGTTCATCTGGTTGCAAGAATGGATGCAGAAACCTACTATAAGGAGTGATTTTGGAAATCTCAGAAGGGTAGAGGTGTTTTCTGCTCTTCAGATAACATTAGGATTTCAAATGCACCTTTTTGTGCTTTTTCTTTTAACTAGCTAAAAGAGAATTGGCATGAAGGTTTTCCTCTTTTGCCAGGAGTCCATCCCTCACTTAATAAGCCCTATCAGTTAACAGAGGGAATAAATAATTCTAGAGGTCAAGAGCCTGAAAGGTATGCCTTGTAATGTACAAATTATAACTAAGGTTTTCTTTCAGGATTTTCAGGAATCAGACCAGTTACTTTTTCAGCTGTATTTTATGTGTTGAAATGACGACAAAAGGATTTCAAATAGCAATTACCCACCAGGAATTTACTCTCTTTTTGTATAACATAGAAAATTTGACATCATGACTGCACATGTAATAACAAGCTTGTTTCACTTACAATCATTGTCAAATATGAAATAAAAATTACCCAAGGCAATGGCATGCTACATTTTACTGACTCACTGTCTCCACTAGCATTCAGAAACTATGTTAGTCTTCACAAAATATATCATTTTTCTTCTGCACTAAAAGATTGTTTATATAAATGTTTATTCACTATTTCACAGATTTATTTGAACATGCTGCATTATAAGATCTGCTAGTATGATGTTAGGGTATCAACATTTCAAATGAGTCACTTCTTCATATTTCTTTCAGAAAAGAGAGAGAAAACCTGACTGGTTAAAATTCCCTAGTGTGTCCTAGGAGTCACAGAATATAAGACTTTCAACAGCAGAAAATAAAGTTCAGAAGAGAGAAAAGATACTTTAACTTCTGTGAACCTGTTAATATAATTTTTATCACTATAAATAAGGTAAATTTTCTAGCTTAGCACTCTGACAGTGGTATAATGAAGCCAGACCAATTACAAGATAATATTAGAAAAAAAATGTGAACTTTTTCATATTGGAACAGCAGCAGCTCTGGATACAGCCTAACACAGATGTTAGAGACAAGTATTTTATACAGCAGAGGAACTTCATGTTTTTTAAACTTAATCTATTCACAAATTTGGTTTAGAACTTGCTTTTTAAATAGTGTGAAACAGATGTAAGGAATTAAGTACTCTCTCTGAAGTACATCTGTTTTGCACAAAGATCAGGAGTTCTCAACTCTTCTTGATCTTTTAAAACTTCATTTAAAGTTACAACTTATATCATTAAATGTTTAAAGTATAGCATAAGCATACTCCACTTACATCATCTGCTGTGCCAAAACAACAGTCTTGCACTCCTCATCTCCATATCTCATAAATGAAAACACATACATATATATATATATATTCTATATAATGCTAGAGCATTCATCTAAAGACAAAGATCATCAAACTTCAATTCCTCACATGAAATTCTCTCAGAGAATAAAACTTATTTTTAGCCTTCCTGTAAGTTTTTCTAAGTATCTTACTTCAATCTCAATGGCAAACTGCAGATTTTGGGGTGAAGTGGGAAGCAGGTTCAGACACAATCTGCATAGAATACCAGATGACACGAAAAGTAAAATCCAGCCTCTCTGCCCACAATCAGGTCATTATGTTGGGTCAACCCAACAGGATTGTTCAAACCTCACTGATATTTTTGTCATTTTGTACCTCTACTGTCATGAACAGCACGGCAAAGGTAACTTGTAATATGAACACACTGTGTAGAAGGGGGAGCAACGTAGGATGTGTAGTGACTTGTCACATGTAACAAGTTTCCATATCCCTCTTGGCATAAATGCTCATGTTAATACAGCTTGCACTAATGCAGCACTTGAGCAAGCTAAATCTTAGTGTGAATTTCTCTGGTAGTACAGGCTAAATAATAATAATAAAACAAATCAAAGAAAAAACCAAACAAAACAAAAAAAACAAACAAACAAACAAATAAACAAACAAAACCCCCACGGATGTGTAGGGAAAATTTACAAAGATTTACAAGTTTCTAAAGTATAGCAACTTTTTTGTTTGTTTCTTAGTACCATCTTGATAGCAAATACTCTAAATTCTTCATATTTTCTATGATACTGTTCTCCTAAATTTCCAGTACATTATACAGAGTAATGCATAAACACAAACTTATTTCAAAATACTCCATGAAGATCCCCAGAAACTAAGTAGCATTAGAACTGTTACTATTTTAGTCCCTGGATGGAGCAGGGAACTTGACCAATGGCTTGGCATACAGTTGGGTGATGAAAGAAAGTAAAGGTCCCCAGCTATAGATGTAAAATAGTCAGAGAGGGGCTATGAGAGGAAAATGAAGGACACAAGAATGATTCTTCTCTATGAGGAAGTAGGAAAAAGGGTATTTTGTCTGAGAATCAGCTTAAGGTTGAGATGAAGGGAAAGCCCAGAGCTACAGAGGAAATAATGATAGAGAATAGCTGTCAAAGGAAATTGATAATTTTTAAATAACTAGCATTTTGTTTGTTGATGACTCAAAGGGCCCTGGTTCCCTGTAGCTCAGCCTAGGGTGAGGGATGAAGATTAAAGAGAGTGAATGCTTGGAGCTACATACAAGGCTGGGAACTGGAAAGAATTATGTACAAACAGCCCAGAGCTAATGTTAGAACTCTCCAGTGGAGAATATTTGGTTCCTGGGGAGAGAGGGATCCCCTGCAGTATGATAACCTACATATGGTTAGAGGCAGAGTTCAGAGCAGGAGAGAGGACATAGATACAGCTGATGGGACTTGGGAAAGGGGCTGTCAGAAGAAATATCCCTGAGGAATTTTTAGTCTTAGGAAGGACAAAGTTACCTTCCCCAAAGCTCGGCTTAGCATTTGGATGGAGGGAAAGAACAGGCCAGAGTTACATTTGCAGGGGGGTTATAGAGTGCCTTTCAATGTAAACTAAGTGTTGATTCTCATATTCTTTTGTGACTATATCTTCACTAAACAAGTACATTTTGTTGCTGTGCCACTGGGCCAAGGGAACTAACACAGATATCTGAAAACTTTCATAACAGCAGATGATGTATATCCTACTGAGAGCAGAGATGAAACTGACAAGGCAGATCCTGCTTTTAATAACTTTAGGAGAACATTATTCCAGTTTAAAGTAGAGTTAACATTAACAGAAAAAAAATCATATATATAATTGATGCCTATTTCTTAGTTAAACTGTTGAACTACCATGTCTGCAGATGTTTCTGGACCTTTAAGTCCTGCCTCTATAGCAATACAGTAAGATTGGGAAGCAGGGAAACAAAGCAACAAAATAATATCTGTAACTGAAGAACACCCTTTTCATACAATGGTGTGAAAGAACGTGTCATTTTGTAGTCAAAATGTGGCAGGGTTCTACAGGTTTCTTCTGTTACCCCTGGCAGTAAGAGTTAGGGACATATTTAAAGGAAGGAAAAATGACACAGACTTCCTCTGTGGTAGAGGAGAAGTGGTGAAAATAACACAGTGGATCTGACCATCACCTGATTAATCTACAACCATTTCTGAGAAGTAAGAAACTCTTTAGGTAATGATACATTTTGTCAACTGAGAGAATACTTTACCTTAACTATATAGTACGCTGTGTCTGGGGTTATTCCAATTTAAATTTTTCTCTTGAACCATAGTATGATTTGTAATACCACAATGAGTCACCATTTTACATCCTTTCTCCCTAGTGACTGTTTAGATAAAATATATAACAATTACAGTTTCTTTCCCCACTATCAACACATCTTCCTATACATTGCATTGTTTCAGAGAGTTTTGCTATTGCCATCTGAACATCACTGGATGTGATTAATTTTCTTCCATATTTTACAAACGATGTTTTGCTACATAAAGACATAAAGTGATGAAGTGATAAATTTTAGACCATGACTGCTAGGATTTTAGGAAATTACTTTATTGGTAACAGCTTGGCAGTCCCAATCCCTGAATCAATAGTAAGGTGACTCATGCATCTCGACCTTGTCTTTGACAAGGCAGTGCAGACTATTAATTTGTTGGTGCTGCAGGTTGTGAGAGCTCATGCATATGAAGAGGACATTCAAGCACACATAAACAGATTATATTCTAAATGAAAGGATAGTGCTCTAGCTTTATTCAGAACATAGACACTATATGAATTAAATTTAGCTCGTACAAACATATATATATATATTAGTAGGAAAGAGTACTCTTAATTATTCTTTCTGTACCTGAATTCAAAAGGCTACAAAAATGCCGAAAGATTGTGCATTGTTTTGAATTCTGGTTCAGCTGAAGAATGGAAATTTATGAGAAAAACTTGAAAGCATTTTCTGTTTTCTACCAGGAATACCAGCTAAGCACTAGCATTCAGAAATGGACAGAAAAAGTTTATAATACTTCATATTCTCAAAAAAGATAGAGATTAAATTTTCCTACAATTTAAGAAGTAATTGCCATTATCTTTAAAAATTGAGTTCAGTGGTTTGGGGATAAAAATGTACTATTTTATTATATGCATTTTTATAATGCTTTGATTGACTACTAAAAGCAGTTATGTAACTTCTGCTCTGGAGATGTAGGTAAATAAAATTACAAAAAACAAATACACAATTCTTGGCATTTATTACAGTGATCTACTTAAAATGATTACCACTTTCAACAAATTTAATGAAAATAGGGTAGCTCCTGAAATTTCACCCTTGCAGTAAAAAAAAATTCAGGCAGATACAGGAAATTCCATTTCCAGATCAAGATATATACTAGAAAAGTGCTAAATTAGACTATAGAGTCTTAGATGAGCTAGCTATATCATTCAGCTCTGTCTTGGTTTAAAGACAATATCTGCCAAGGAAAGCGAGAACTATTCCTGGAATAGATAGATGACCCCTCTCTCCAAATGATTATAAATTCAGAATTAAGAGGCTTTCAGGCAGAAAAATGTAGGGGGTGGGGGGGAAAGGTGTAACAGTTCTTTACTAAAAATACATAGAAACAAGCAGAACAAACAATAACAAAACAACAGAAATGTGCACGCACCCAAACACAGCCGTCCCTTCTGGTGCAATTATCACCACAGTCAGTGGGGGGCGCTGGCGCGCCCGTCTCACGGCGGGCAGGGGGCGCTGTTGGGCTCCGGTGGTGGCACTGCCCGCTCTTCACCGACCACGCACTGCCCCCCCAGCCACAGGGAGGGGTGCCACAGACAGTCAGAGGCTCCAGGGGGTGTAGTTTTTCTCCGAATGAGAGCTCAAGATATCAAAGAACCAATGGCTTTGCAAGGGTTCATCTCTTAAAGCCTAAAATTAAAGTGAACACCTGGTAAAGCTTGGAGCTCCTGGACGGGGTCCAGACTCACAACACTGCTGCCCCCAGTGCTTTAGGACATAGGCAGAAGAAGCAAAAGAATCCCACCTCTGCAGAGAAAGCTCTTAGCTTTTCAATGAGAGAGACATTAAGGCCCCAGCTGGAAAACGATTGCACCTCGGTGTTTTGTCTCTTCCTAACAGAAGGGCTTGCTCCCCCAATCTGTATGTTTCCACACCAACTGTATGTTGGTGTGGAAAAGTCATTTAAAAAGTTTAACCCTGAAACAAGTTCTTTATAACTGCTTTTTAAAGTTTTGATACCATGGAAACATACAAATTATAATTTCTAAAGGGACAAAGGTGTCTGTAACTCAATGAAAGAATTCTTTTCACACTGAAGACTGAGAACAGAGAAATAAATTAATTGGTTCTCATTAATTACATTTTGAATTTTGTCCCGAGAGAGTGTTCCTAAAAGCTTTTAAATCTACATCATTTGGTTTCAACTGAATTTTTTTGAGGTCATGAATGTTAAGGTTGACAGAACTTTCATATTTTGTTAATACTTGCACACCTTCCAGTCTGATGAAAGTGCAGAAGATCTTTGCTTATAATAATCTACAGATAGCAGGTATTTTTCAAACACATCCAAAGTGACAGTGAAAAAGCAAGCAGCGAAAAACTGATCTAAGTAAGAATAAAAGTACTGGTAACTTTATTTGATGAATAGTGTATCACAGAATTTGAACAACAGACATTTATTAATGATGAGATAAATGGAAATGCCAAACAGAAAAGTGAAAGGAATACTAACTCTTGAAAGTAGAGCTGTGCCAAGAGACAGGGGGGACATAAGGGAGCCCTGCCAGGAGAGGAAGGACATACGGAAGCTGCTGAAGTAGCAGCACATCTGTCATTATAAATGTTAGAGGACATTTGGACTTGTGGGTAAGGAATGATTAATGTTTGAAATAGAAAAAACTGTTGGACTAATGTAAGACAGGGAAACCTGGGAGTTGTGTATTCAGAGGAGTTTGGACTATGAACTACAAAAAAACCCGCATTCAAAGATAGAAATGCCGTCGGGCTGGATCCTGCTTTTCCGTTTCTCAATCAGTAAGGTCTAAGGTAATCCACTTAGAGATGCTCTAAGCAGGGCCAAGGCAAAGGTAGAAGGAGAGAGTCCTTTTTTGGGCTGGAAGAGCTGTTGTCACCACAGTGATTTCCTCTCTTGTTTCACTTCAGCTTATTCCCTAATTGGAAGGATGAAATTAGTTTCACTAAAAGATACAAATCTATAAAAGAGAAGTGCAAGACTCAGTGTCAGTTGGCATCCTCATTCCTGGAAGCATAGGGCAGAACTGCAGGATTCAGAGAGGAAACATGTCTGTGTCTATAAAGCCTTTAACTCATCCACAGTGCTCCAGAGTGCACCTTGGGTGAGTCAGAACAGACACATGACCCAAGGCCACTATAACCAACAACCCAGCCCCTACAATTTCTAAATCTTCTATCAGGGTTCAGCATCCTCATATCTGATGGCAAAAGTCTTATAAAAAGTACTCAGAGACAGGAATCAACACTCATTGTATATACATTTTGTATTAAGTTTTAGAGGCTTTTTCTATGTTGTGTCCTTCATGTTTGGGATGTGCAGTGTGAAGTCCGGGGTTTGATTTTGATTGCTAATAATTGGTTTGTGCAGACTGCTGCCCTTTCTTTGTGGTTCATGCAGGAAGTACTGCAGCTATTTGAGTAATAGCACAAGAGACCTTGAGCTGAAGGTTTCAGTTTGTTTGACCTAAATTCCTTTGGAAATTTATAATTTGTTTTCTACCACAGATGTAGCTGTAGTCTTCACTGAGCTTTAAGGAGCTTTTTGATCCTGATGGAAGCTGGAACTGGGTATACTAAAGCTCACCACAGTCACAAATATCAAAGATGTTAAAAAGATCATCAAAAATTACTAAAATGTTAGAATTTCTTAGTGTCATCCTACATATATAAGTCCATAGTAAATTCTCTAAGAGCTAAGTCATACCAGCTAAGGCCTACCAGGTTTTTTTATAATACATTGGCAACTTAACATTTACATTTCCAGCAATCTGTGTGAACAGTATTTTGTGCACTAATGCTAGACGCATCCTGCAGTCCTTCTATCATGTAGCCTGTATGAACCCTTGATGCAAGGAGACAGTTTTCCTGAGTGAAACTAACTGTACTAACAGATGTATGGATGCATTCACTAGGAGTTCTTTGCTGATATTATTTCATGAAAGTGCTTGCAGCAAGAAAGTGCTCTTAGTACAAACATACATGAAGGCTTCAGGAATAATAATTCTGTTGTAATCACAAATCAAATCTTTAGTATTCAGTTAGAAAATAGCAAGAAAAACTGTGCCAGGTTGGTTTTTTTTCAAGAAAGAACTACTGAAGGCATTTTTTTCTTGATGACTCTTTAGTACAACTACTGACATTTCAGTGTTCTTGGTATTTCAGCTACAGCTTATACCACTTGTACCCATTAAAGATCACATTATCCCTGTATAATAGAATATATTTTGCTTAAGAGACTCTTTGCCAACGATGAAGTCATTCCAGGTCTCATATATAAGCTTGGGTGCGATCCAAGGTCAGCTGAAGCTGACCAAATATTTTCATTTCTCAATGGATTTTAATTTGGATCCTTTGTTTCTCAGTGTCTCAGTTCTTTTGCATAATAAACTTAATCATACTATCATTTCTCAGTGGCATTATGAAGCTAATTCCATTAGTGTCCAGTGAAGCACTCAAATATGACAAAGCAGTAGGAACAAATTAAACATACAGCTGAATGGCCCTAGATAAAACTTAAAGTCTATAATTACACTTTACCTACCTGAAAAATCACACCAGAATTTGTGTTTGATGTAATACACTCAAATATCTGCCTCAAACATATTTACAGTTATTCTACATGGATAAACATCCTATTTCACTACAAAGAAACTACATGTCAGTGGAGTGAAATGATTTGTAAAGCAGTTTGCAAATTTTCTGGATGGAGAGAATTGGAGTCATGACAGATTCTGCTGTCTTTTTTATAACTGATGCTTTAATTAGGAAAGTAAATAAATATAGATAACAAGAAAAGATAGTCAGTTGTTCTGCATTATTACCCATTTTTTCAAAGTAAAGGCCAATATCTTTACAAACAGTTGTAGGAGTGGTTTTGTTGGCCTGTCACTGTTTTCAACAGTATTTTAAAGGATTATGTGTCCTAATCATAACTAAAGTTACTAATGTCTGTTAAGCTATAAAGGAATAAGAGAATAATGGAAATTCAATTAACATTCTTTTGTTAATGTGAGAATATACAATATTGAATATTGTGTTAGGTTTCTGTCTCTAGCATCTGTTCCATAATGTAATCATTTTTACATAGAAAGCCTCCCAGGCCCTTGAACTTACTTTTTCCTTGCCTAGGAAATAGTCTTACTATGGCATAAAGAAAAGTAGCAGTGTGATACCAAAACAAGTAAAATGCCTTGTTAATGAGAAATGTACTACCTGTCAGGTTCACTGTTCCAAAAGCAAAGAGTAAGAACAATTAATTCAGAAGAGCATGATGGTCAGAAGAAAAAGAAAGGAAATCTCTTGCTTCATTCAGGGGACTAGGCAGGTTGGCATATAAGGTTTGACAGGCTCATGCAAATATAAATGATTTTGTGCAAGCTAATAGAATAACATCCTGAAAGTTTGCCTTTAATTAGAGCTGTCAAGCTGGAAGGAAAGCCCATTAAGCCTGGACGCTTGTAAGGTTCATGGTGTGATAGACCACCCTAAAGAGAATTAAATTTTCAAAGACTTTCTAGTCTTGTAGACGCTCTCCCACATCAAGAAAAAAATTGCTCAATTATCAACTATTTAGAATCTAATTGAAAAAAATTATATATTCACTTTGTATCATGACTGATTAATCCTCTGGAAAAGAGCATAATCTTTCATTGTCATTCATTGTCCCTAGCTATCCACAGGAAAAAAGAGTCTCCCACAGAGTTCTGCTTAAGTTACTCATCAGTAGCCTTCAGGACTGAAGGAATGAATATCAAATCAGACCATAGAGGTAATCAGCAACAATTTAGAAAGCAATAGAACAAACTTACAGACACGCTCATTCCCAGTGGAGCTACACAAACATATGTGAACCCCATCTGATAGCTATTCCTATGAAGATTGAAAATATGAAGGCAAATCTTTGAAATCTGTGCTTAACTCCTTTATACTAAGTAGTAGAAACATAAAACCCATGAAAAATAAATTGAACATGTGGTTTAAGAGCAGATAGCATCTCTCTCCAAAAACAGGGAGATAGATAGTGTTTCCATTAAGCTTGGCAGTTTTTAAATTCAAAAGCTGGAAAAGGAAGGAGGAATATAGACACACTGCAGTCTAGCTAGACTACTTTGATGTTCAGAAAACAGAAGGAAGACTGTTCTAGCACTCAAACCTCAGCTGTCCAGCAAAGCATAGCCCTCCAGCAGTGTTAGAAAATGTATGTATTTGACAGGAGCATAGATACTCTTAAGCATCCATAGGTGATTCATGTCACAGATTCTGTGCCATGGCACTGGTTTAAAAATGTGCTTGGTTTACTGCACATGGAAAACAAATTGAAATCTGATAACTCACCTTTCTGGCAGGGACTACTGCATTCTGTGGCTTTGTGTCTATAGCAAATTGATTACAGGTATGGTTTACTGAGGCACTCCTCTTCTCTGATTCTCCTTCCTCCTCTGCTGGCAGACATCATTATAGCACACTGGTATCCTCCCTGTCCATAAACAGGGATTGGACTGGTAGAGAGAATAAAGATCTGAAAGTCCAGCAAGGGAAATTAAATCTTCAACTTACTGCCAGCAGAGAGGTACAAGACAAGGACTAGTGAGTAGGCAGAGGACACACTCCATAGGGATTGTGAGCAGATCAGCTGTGGTCAATGTCAGGGATCCCATTGCCAGCATCTCCCACTGCTGCTTAGTAATTCAAGCTCCTACTCTTACACTGCCAACTAGAAGAAAAGCCACTTGAGCTGAGAGCTGTAAGCAAATGTTGTGTACAAAAGGCATTCTGGGCAGTTCTGGAGACATCAAAATGAAAGTCTGTAGTTACCGTTATATACTTGCTTTCCATGATTTAAGGCTACCCTTCACCCTGACTAGCCAAGAGCATGGCAAAAGCAGTTGCACTGCAAAAATAGCTAGAGCAGCCACAGCGATTATTCCCCTTTTCCTGAAATACCATTTGCAATTTACAGGAGACTGCTAGAGAAACCAGGCCAGTTCCACTGTTCTCTCCCTCTGTATATCCTTCTGTGGTCTGACTTACAAACCATGGAAGCACACAAAGCACTACAGCCCAACTCAGAGCCCTCATGCTTCTGAAGAGTTCCCAATGCCAGCCAGTCAATCTTCCTCAGACAATGCTTCAGAAATACTGTCTATAAAAGAATTAACCTGGCCTAGTTATTTATACACAAGGTTATTGTTTAGGACTCTGCACCGTCTTTGACCCGTCTCTTGAACAAGTCCAAGTACACTCATGTATGTAAATACCAGTCTGTTATTAATCACTTCTAATAAATCATTCAAAAACAATATAGTATCAATCAACTACAGAATTTACAAGCAAATGTAATTTTTTTGGAGACAATTTTCATGCATCTTGAGAAATTAAACCAGCAGCCAAACTTTTTGCTATTAAAAGAAGGGTAATATCAACTAATAGAGTGCGCTGTAAAAAGTAGTTTTCATTGATGGCCCACACATCAGTATCACTGTGTCATTACTTTCATCCAGCATTAATCAGAACTTTCAATTTTATGTCTTGCACCACCATGCATCATTTCAGGGCACTAAAACAGATGCACAGCAGATATCCCTGACACTATTCATTTATACTATATATTTATATGCATATACATATATATTTATGCCCAAGATGGTATACTATACATATACTCCAGCTACCAAAAGAAATAAAGTTATATCAGTTATATGGAATATTAGAGGAACAATTGTTGAACTGTGACGGTAGAATCTCTTGTCAGATTACATATCAAGTTAAGAAAAAATCAAAGTAAAACATATATATATATACATATCTCATGACTTTAAATCAAAACTAGCATGAAAATATAAATAAATACTTCTGCAAAAATATAAGACTGGAATCACCTGTCAAAAGTCATTGCAAGGCTTATTACCTGGTTCATGGCATAGTGTGTTTATTAATGCCAAAAAAGCCTAAATATATGGGAATTTATCCTCTTAGGCAAACATTAAAAAAATCACCATTTGAAAATTATGACTATTAAAGGGCATGTGTATGTGTGTGTAAATCAGCGTTGATCTTTTCCATCTACATACTATGGCTGACTAAACATTTAGATCTAAATAATGTAGCCCCTCATCTAGGTAATACAAAGCCCCACAAAAAGTTTCGGATTAAAAAAAAAAGACTCAATAACTCAATTTACAGATAACTGAAGTTATAAATAGCCATTTTTATCTGAGTCAGTTACCTTATAAGTCCTAGAAGGCCTAATTTCAGAACCAGTTTTCTGTATAAATCTCAGACAGTGAGATGCTAGGTAGCTAGGAAATAAAAAAAGAAAAAAATTATTTAAGCCAAGAAATGTTTAAAGTATTTTAAATACATTTTGGTTTACATAGAATTGGTTTTAATCCATCTGGCTAGCCTTCCTCATGTTAAAGTCTTATTAAATAAAAATTATTATGAATTTTATATCTGAAAAATTGCAAGAATTTGTGCCTCTGCCAACAAAAATTTTTGTTAGACTGGATGATCATTTAACAGAGATGGCTAGTATTTCTTATGATTTAATTTATCAAAAGGGTACAAAATATTTATTAAAATATAAAAACATTTTCTTTTGGCCCTGCAGAAACTTAGTAATTCACATTGTGTTCATGGAGAACATGATTATTTTATAGCTAATGTTCTAAGTAATTAATAAGATCCAGAATATTTACCTAAATTAGATCAATCAGAGTCAATTACACAAAGTAACTAACAGGCAATTTACATGTGAGAAACTAAATGTAATTTGTTGCCAGAAGTAGCTCCAGAGCTAAGGCGGCTTGGGACATTTAGAAGAGATGAAAACTGGACTTTCACCTCCTCTTTAAAAAGCAGCTTAGTCTTTCTGTTTGGCTACAACTCATCTGTTGCTGGGATCCGTAGAAAACTAATATCCCAAAAACACTTTTAAAATATAAGTAAGACTACTGTGTTGGTTGCATCACATTTGCCTGTTTTCAGTGTATCATAAGATGGGTGCTTTGTTTCAAAAAGTATAGGTGAGGTCCTTAGGTCCTTTACCTTGCCTGTTTTGCCCTGGGTCAGGTAAGATTCCCTAGAAGAGTTTCTCTGCTTGGCAGAAGCCATGCACACTTGTTGGAAGCAATTGCAGTAATACAATAAAATGGGAGAGGATGGAGAAAATAATATGGTCTCATTATACGAGAGAAAAAAAGGTATTAGTAAGCAGTAATCTATGGGAGGACAGGTTGTAATGGCAAGGTGTGGATCCAAAACCAGGCCTCAGAATTGATGAGAAGGGTGACTTTCAAGGCCTCCAGTAAGACCATATAGAGTTTGTGCAGCTAGGAAAGCTTTTTAAAATTTGACTTTAAAGAAACAAATAAGATTTCTGCCCCAGAAAAGGCACAGGTGGCAAGTGTCACATTAGAATCAATGCAACATTAAGCACTGGTCTAACTTGGAGTCGTTCCTGCCTTAGAGCAATAACTAGAGAAAATGTCCAAAGGTCCCTTCCAGCCTAAATTATTCTACAGTTCTATGTCCTTTGAGGGAAAGATTTGTATTTTCATTGATAGCATGAATGTAACACAACAAATTGTAGTGGAAATAAACAAAAAAACAGATCAGCTCTCTGAATTTGATATGTGGAATCTTTTTAATGGATCTGATGAGCACAGGAATCCACTTGCGAGCCCACCGTCTCCTACCACTTGCCTCTATTGATGAAGTTCTCAAATCACATGCAAGTGTAGATTGCATTCCCTACAACTGAAAGGACAAACAGACAGTCCTCTTAACTGTATAATGTGGAAAAAAATCCCACCCAAATGTTTACAAACTTTATTATAATGATGTACTAGAAAATTTTCTGAACATACTTTGTCTCCACAGATACATAGATGAAAACTTTCTCTTAAAGACATTGGATCAAAAAAAGGAAGCCAAGAATCTGGTAGAAAGATTTACCCAACAAATTTCACTAAAAATGCCTGTGAAATTTTGCATACTGAATATATGCTCCTATTAATAGAAATATAATTGAGACATTCAAGGCTCTCTATTTTTAATCTGAAAACCAGTCATGCCTTGAAATCTATTACAGAAAGGTTTCTCAGAAAACTGTTGGGTCAACAGGAAGAACAGACAAATTAAGCAAAACTGTTATATAAACAGTCAATGCAGTGATGGAATGTTTTGCCTAGTAGCATTTTAAGTGACTGAAGATACAGAGATTTGTTTCTTCCATTAAAAGATTTATTTCTTCCATTAAAAGAATATTCTAACTTGCTGGATCTGACTGTAAGGACTTTTTTTGTAGTGGCAAGTTAAATTCACATAGTTTCTTCCCATGTCAGAACTTGAATTAATTGAAATAATCAGGTAGAAGAACAGAAAGCATTAACTTATATCTCAAGGAAACATAGCGGTTTTAACAAAAATTAGAATGGAAAGCTTGTGAAGCTTTAACAATATGCATGTGAAATAAGCATATCATTATTTTAATTATATTTACTTCATATTTTTTCCCCAGAGGAAAGCAATATCACTAGACAGCACCTGGGAACATACTGAAAGGATAGGATAAAGCCCACTTCCAGGACTAATTATTGACAGAGTCAATAATGGTGAATGTCCACCTGTAGGAAGCTGAGAAGTCCCACTGAAATAGATTCTACACATAGAAGCAATATGTTGCATGGAAAGTACAGGATAAAAAAATAAGCCAAACAGCTGTGGACTATGAACTATATCCATAAAACTCAGTGACAATGACTGTGGAGTAGATATTGCCTATGTTCCTAGATGCCTGGATACCACAGTTGACTCCAGATCTCTGGGCCAAGGACATTGGCTCCCTGCTTTGTTTATGCAGCAGGGTGTCTCAGGGAGGGAAACATAACAAGTATGTCCAGCAATGACTCACCAAGACTCAGACATAGAACATAATAGCAAGTTGACCAGAATTAATGTACCTGCCTTATTGTTGAAATTTCTGACTTAGTGCTTCAGAAAAAATATAAGTATCAACTTATTGTATTGGGCAACACTTGTAGCACTGAGCCAGGCACTTCTGCAGAGATCTGGCATTTGAAACCTATTTCTCTCCTCAGTTCTTCACTAATCAATCCTCCTGTCCTTGAAACACACAGAGGACAACAGAATTCCCCCAACCACTCAATAAAGTCAGGATGTTTTTCACTTCCTTACTCTGCTGAAGAGGTACTTCAAAAGGGAGGCTTGAGAGTAGTGTATGATCTGAAGTTACACCACTGTCCACAGAGGTGGAGATGTGGGTTTGAAGCCTTCAGAGACAAATAGTATTCTACCCAATCTCCCACAAACTAAGGGGGTATTTGGAGTGACAGGTAATAGTCTGCAGTCTCCACATCTTTTAAAAAGAAGGGAAATGCCTCTGTAGACTTACTGAATTTGCTTGCTTTTCTTAGCTTTTGCACGTATCAGAAGGGTGTATAAATAGGCAAGAGGCACTGTGTACTCCCGGACTTGAAGTCAGATGCCTGTACTATATTATGAGCCAAGATCAGAGATTGTAGAGTAGATATTTTCAGACCACATTTTCTTGTGTGAGTTTTTCAAGTGAGAGAGATCAAGAACTACTCAGTTTTCAGATTCAGATTTGTTTTATGGGGAGGTAAATGATACTCTGTCATGTCAAGTCTGACAACATTGTTGCGGCATTTGTGCTCCTGACATAGTTGTGCACTGTCTGGGAAGCAAGGTAAGCTGCCTGCACAAAAATCTGTGACTGCTTTGCCAATGGTGACTGAGACTAGCTTTAACTCACAGCTTGCTCATGTCTCTCTCTACCACACTTCAGTTACTTGTCTGCCTGCACTGTGAAGCCTGTACAGCTGCCTAACTTTGCAGCACACATGGATAAGGATTTTTCAGAAACATGTGTGATCCTCAAGAGCACTATGGTGCTTACATATTTGAAGATCTTGGCTGCTATTAAACAGGATTTTCAGGCTTTTCACTTGGGATTGAGAGATTTTGGTTCTGTTATCTAACCTTTAGCAAAGTCCTTTTTTGGGATCTGGCTCTGTGTAATACTGAAGCTGAGTAAATGTCAGATACTCTCATTAAATCATAGAATAATAGAAATTTTGAATAATAGAGTTGAAAGGGAATGGGAAAGATCATACAGTCTACCTCATTCCTGCAAACCAACATCAATTCTCAATGCACCGTTGTAAACATTTGTCATATGTGATTTTGAAGTGCATCTGTCACTGGAATTACACGACATTTCTATGCAGTCCTATTTCAGGGCTTGGCTGTTCTAACCACAAGAAAAATGCTCATTATGCTGAACCTAAATCCTTAATGTGACTAGAGACTACACTCAATGAATTATATAATTCATATACTTTGTCAGGCAGATAATTGGTTTTGCAGAATAAGTTTTGCTGCTTTAGAAAACCTTCAATTACTTTAATTTTGAGTTTTTCTTTCACACAGGCTTTTTTGATGTGATTCAAATTATTTCTTTCAGAAAGTTTCTTTAAAGATTTATTTTCTACTACACCATTTTTTTACTGGAATGTTCTCAATAAAATTTATTATTTTATGCCAGTCTATTCTCATAATGTCCGCTGTGGGTTTTCATAAGAAAAATAACAAACCTTGTCCTAAAATAGACAAATACATAGCAGGCATTTCAAGAATATTTTCATATATATCTGAAAGCCTGATTTAACATCTCCATTTCTTTTTGGATTAGCTGTTATCTAACAGCTGTCAAAGGGGATCAAAACTAAGGTCTGATTTACTTACTGTGCCATCAAGTGAAAAACTTTTTTTTTCTATCTCATCAATAGTATTACATGTGTGTATGACTTTCATGTCCATCATCTCCCTCAGAAGTTGAAAGAACCTAGTCCTTATCTCTCTTTGTATAAAAATGGTTTAAATTTGGACAGACTAGTTCTAGTTTGTTATTTCCTAGGTAGTGCAACAGCTGTAATGATAGGCCCAAATATTCCCATGTCCTGTTTCTGAAGGAAACCAGTAGCAAATAATTGCAAGTATATGAAATAGGAAAAGTGCAGAAATATTTTTTCACCTCTGTGTCCTTTCTTGTTCCAGGAATAAGACTATGGCTGTTAGTTAATTATTTTTGTTTATTCCATTTACTCTTCCCATTTATTCTTCCACCTACCGCAGCAATAAAAATGAGCTCCACAGTGTAAGTATATAATTTCAAAAAGAGTTCATACTGTTTACTTAAAATCTTCTGCCTGGCACCATCTTTGGTCACAACTAGCTCTTTAATTTTAATGAGAAATAAATATATTCTCCATGTAAACCCTTTTCCATATTTTTTTGTTTCAGTCCTTTGTTATATCTTCTCTCAATCATCACTTTCCAAGCTGAAGTGCCATAGTTTTAATACTACAACAATTACTAACTAGAAGACCAAAATAGCAGAGTACAAAGATAAATAATTTCACTTTCAAAATCTATCTTACTTATCATTTCATTATGATAGTTTTCTTTTCGCAGTGTCACAGTTGGTTGAAGTGAATTTATACGGGCTTCTAGTTTTGTTGGTTTGTTTTTAATTTTAGTTGGGAATCCAAATAAGTAAGAGAACAGTTTCTGCTATTGCTGTGCTAATGAAAAATTTCATAAATTTGGCAATGGCTTTTTTAGATGTTATTGCAGTATCCGACTGAAAACTTTAAATGTAAAAACTGATCCTGTAGTAAAAGGGTAACATACGTATTGTGACTGGTATTCGCCTTAGTTGCAGAACTAAGACCAGTTATTTACTTGAAAAAAGGATTACATGGCTTGACAATACAAGTTTCAAAGATAACGGGTTTTGGTCATTTGAAAACTATCTGTTTCCCTATTATCTGTAACTTTTTTTTATAGTTATATCTGTAACTATAACTTATTCCTCTCATTTTCCCATTTGTGTTCAATAAAGAAAATCTTGTGCAATCAGAATTTATACTATTCATGTCATAAATGGCAGAAGAAACTGACTCAGAACAGTATAACTCTTCCACAGAAACTTTTCTTAATATTTACGTATAAAAAAGAAAAGTTTGTTTTTCAGTGAAGCTGCAGTTTGTCTAGTCAGGTGTTTCAGCAAATTTGTAAGACTGGGTATAAATTAGCTTTGCAGAGTAATTTTTATAAGTGCCAGGATATATATTTAACATTAGGAGATCTGCTAGTGTAGATTCTGATCTATTTTAATCATGACTTACAATGACGTATAGGGATATTATAATTATGTATAGGGATCTATTTTTTATAAAATAATGCTTCATGGGATACAATAATGTGTTTTATCTTGAGTAATATCTTGAAGGCTTAATTTTAACAATCTCAAAAAGAAAAAAACATATTTTCCTAAGACTAAAAAAGTAGAAAAATATGAATTCTGCATTTTTTTATCTCAATAAGTCTTTTTCCTAAATCTAATGCAAAACCCAGTATTTATTAGACATATCCAAAGAAAATAACTCTCTAGAGTCAGCAGCTAATGAGGGGATTCCATCTCCACTTTCTATTATTCACAGGTTATTGGATATGCTGAAAAATTATATCAAATTTCAGAATGTGCATTAGATTTTAATGGCCTCTTTTTAAAACAATAATGAACTAATAGACACTTTTCTTTCTAAATATTTACACAATTGCCTAAATCACTAAAGTACTTCTGGTCATTTATTTAGTATTCTACCATCCACAAAGTAGTAAGCAATTTTGAGCAATAGAGTGTATATTAATGATTTCATGTGAAATTGATAAGAAAAAAAAGTATGTTTAGAATTCTTTTCTAGGCTAATTAATCTGACTTGAGGAATCTATGTATGTAAGTAGGAGGGAGTTAATCATCCTTCTGAAGCAGAAATTGCAAGTTTAGTAACAGGCATCCACTTGTCAAAAGCAACCACGCACCTTTGAAACAGAGCCTTATTTTTAAAGCTGACAAGATGAACAGCCCTGAGCTCTCTAAGTGAAATACATGAAATTGAAAATAAACACTGTACACTTAAATAAAATAAAGTGTCCAAACCTATGGAATCCCATTCTCATTGTTTTCTACCTCTGCTGTTCTGAAGACTTCCTATATAAGGAGTGCAAACCAAACAGTTGCTGGTCTATAAAGGAACAGAAGTGCCTGTAGCTTATTGATTAATTTACCATGTAACAGAATCAATGTATCTATTTTCATCTCATAATGCTGACATAGACAAAACCAATTTATAGATGTCTTTATTAGGATTTGAGATAAATCTCTGAAAATACTAGTGGCACCTGCCTTCAAGGTGTGGGTAGAATGTATTGATAAAAGTTATATATGTTCAAATAAATAAAAATCACATTTCACATAATCTTCCGAATTAAAAGTTTTGCTATTTTAATCTTCCTGAATTTCTGTACAAAATCCTGTTATCACTATGAAAAGAAACCCCAGCCTAATCTTTATCCAAGTTTCATATCTCCTCTATAAGGATGGTCAGCACATACATAACTCCAGCATAGCAACTGCTTGAGATAAGGTGCAATAGATAGAAAATGTGGGAATTTTAGAATATGAAAAGCAGAAAGAAATGCTCAGGTACCTTACACTTTCAATACTACAGAATTAATTTATCAAATAACTTATCCATAATTACAGCTGAAATGGAAGAAAGGTTAGAGGAATAACATTTTGAGAAGGGGCATGAGATGAACCCAGGATCTGACCTCTCAGCTACCTGCAACTTACCCTACAACTTACTCTTGCAAATTTAAAATAGCAGAAAAGAGTAATTACTAGAAATCCAAAGGCATGCGTAAATAGAGTATGTGCCATCATGCACATACTAAGTGACAGAGAAGATGAAACATTGAAAATACTTACTACAACAACTGATTCTCAATCCTATTAGAGCTTTGCAAATACTAAATAATTAAGATGATTTCTGTACTGACAACATGGCACCTCTCTTACTCATTTTTCAAGAAAGTGGTACATGGAATAATTTCAGGGTTACTGAATGCCACAATCCTTGTAGCCATGAAGTGTGAAACAGTAACAAGGGAGAATTTTATTTAAACAGATGTCTTAGGTTGGCTTCCTTAGTGGCCATACCTGATAACTCCATTGGTATATGTCTTAAACTTCTTAATCTCAGTTTTCTTAACAGTATAGAATTTTTCAGACACTAAAGAGTGATATTCAAAACATGAGGAAAGCTTAGTCATAAAACTCCTAATAAACTCTAGACACTGCCTGGAAACTTTCCTAAAGAAGCCTAGTAGTTATTTATCCTTGATTTTATTAGTTTTATAAAAATAATTTTTTCACTCTGCCACAGAACACTTCATTTTCTTTAGAGTGGATTTTCTTCTGTGATGCACTAAAAAGAATTTGAGCAAGTCATACATATGAATCTTAAACTTCCATCTTCTTTATTACAATGATAGCAGACTAAATTTTAAGGTTTTGGCGGGGCAGGCACTGATCTCTTCTCTGTGGTGACCAGTGACAGAACCCAAGGGAATGGCCTGAAGTTGTGTCAGGGGAGGTTTAGGTTGGATATTAGAAAAGGGTTTTTCACCCAGAGCACTGGGTTGGCACTGGAAGAGGCTCCCCAGG
>VXBX01009234.1:0-11363 GCA_013400415.1 Scytalopus superciliaris
CGCCATGTAGTACCACTTCCTAACTGTTAGAATTCATTCACTATTTCAGTTTTCAGCCTTGGCATAACAGCTGGGTAACTTTATCCAAAACTTTAAATTAGCTCTGTCACAGCTATTAGCTTGGGTGTTGTCCCACTTTACCAGATGCTTTATCTGGATCTATTGTGTGGATTCACTTGTTAATTTACTAACAACCCTGAGAGTATGTTAAATAAATCTTGCAAGGGCAAATGCCCAAATATACTAATATAACTTTAGAATAATCCAATAACTAGTATATGAACAGGGTTAACGAATCCTCATTTATGTACATTATGTTCCTTAATCCATCCCTGTGGGATTTGCTTTACATAGTTGACATCCTCACCATTTTCCTTAGCAAGAAAGATGTCTCACTGAATTTGGAATATCTGATATGAGGCATCATGAGATTTCAACAGTCCAACAGTATCTGCTCTTTTCTTTGCAAAATGTTAGTTTCAAAACTCAGTTATCAAAAATAAAGCATGCCAGTTACCTGTAGCCAGAAATGCATGGCATGCCTATGCAGTTAGTACCACATCCAAATGCCTTGGAGTTCTTAGCCCAGATGAACAAACACATAGAGTGAGCAACAGTGATAGTGACCAACTTTCAGTGCCTCTACAAAAGGCTCAGACTCAGTCCTTCTAGAATAAAAACAGGGATTTTTTTACCCTTTTGTCACCATGAGCCATATTTCTGGGATCTGCAATGAAAATAAAAATGAACCAACTATATAAAATATTTTGTCATCTGCATAAATGAAGATTCTTTACACATAAATATGTCAATAATATATTAGAATGCTACATTGCATTCATATGTGTTTTCTTTTTTTATGGAGGGTGATCTATTACAGAAGGGGTCCTTTATCTAATCTAGAAGCATTATTGTGCCAAAATCAAACTTCTTGATGTTAATTTATTAAAAAAATGCTCAATTCCATCACAGATCTGGTATCTTGCTCTTGATGGGCCATATTTGTCATTCATAAGCAGTGAAATAATGATGCTCATACTGTTGCCATAAGCCTTAATATAGTTGTAGATTTTAATGTAATTTTATATAGTTTTATAGTCTTTTGCATTTAAAAGTAGTATATAACCCCTGTACCAAATACTTAAGCTAAATTTTAACCTCTGTGTCACATTCTTGAAGCCTGTTTCTGTGCTAAGGGGGAGATATTAGGCTGTGTTCAGATAGCTACTAGAACATGTNCTCTGGGGGTTGTTTTGCCTGGGCCGGCGGCGAAGGTTAAGAATCTGCCTTTCTAAGGAAAGTATTGAATTTACTATTGTATTTGTTATTTACTGAGTTAATTTCTGAATTTAGATTGTATATATATTTGTTTTGTCTTATTTTTTTCCCTATTTTGTCTCCCTCTCCCCTTTCCCTTCCCCTTGTCCCTTACTGGGGTGGTTTGGGGGTCCCTGTCTTGTTGTGTCTAGTATATAAATTCAATATATGTAAATATATATATATTCCTTCAATTTTCTCTTGCTGCTTTTTGCCGTTTCGGGAGAGGGAGGGGGGAATCTTTCTTGTGAGGTTTGGCTGTTGGCAGAGAGCCAACCCGAACTTTCACATTTCTAGATAGGGAAATTAAGTGGAATCATAAATTTGTAGAATTCTGTGATCCAGGCGCGCGCGTCATGGATTGCTATAGCTAAACTCATAGTAAAGGATCTTTTCTCTGCCTTGCCCTGTCGTGGAAGTTTTCTTCCTAGGTATTTCAGGCAACAATATGGCAGTATTTATTGGTGTGATTCAGAATATAATCTTCACAGAATATTCATATTATTGTTATTATTATGAATCATAACAATTTTTGATCTTGGTACTTTACAGAACTAGCTTGACTCTTAAGTTTTGCTATGTATTTCAAATTAATATATGGTAATTGGTGACAATTCATCAGAACTCTTCTCTGCAGAGCTGTCAAAGGTCTCTTCATAAGTGTAACTTTGGACCCCCCCCAAAACATGTTAACTATCTTGGCATTAAGTCAAGTTTATTTTTAAATCATTAGCTTTAGATCACATATAGAAGATTTAATCATCTGTAAAATGTTAGTTGTCCAAACAAATAGACTTAAGATCATTTGTTAAAACACAAAAGCTCAAAATAAAAATTTGTAAGATTAAATATATATTTTTCAGCTATATCTATTACACTTTTGAATTAATATTATCTTAAAGCATGTGACCAGAATTCTGCCATTGGAACCTAGGTAAAAAGCATTACTGTCTGAGTGTTCCCTGATACCCCTTAGCAAACAATTTACAGTACATAAGGTTTAAAAAATGATAAGGGAAAGAACACGTTTGTGCAGTTGGCCATAAAAGATATTATATTAGATTTTTTTGCAATTTCTAACAAAGTTCTGCTCATGACAGGGTCATATTTGCATCCAGCACACTCTTTGTGATGAAAGGATGTGGAAAATGTTACGGTGTTCTTTAGCCAGTAAGGGCTGTTTATTCACATTGATGTTATAAGACAATATCCTTGGAACTAACTAAAATTATTGTCTCTCACCATGATGCAGTTCCTTTGGATAGGCTTCCTCATGTCCCACATGGCAGGTGTGAAAACATAAATCAAGTCCTGCAAATACCAAATAGATTCTCTGTGTTCCTTCTCAGTTGAAAAGTCCCATTTATTCACATCAGCTGGTTATTTTGCCTTCATCAGCTGTGTCATCTGAGTTATAGAAGTTTAAGCTTTCCATCTTCCTCCTTGAAACAGACCTATTTTCTCTTGAATTTTTTATACTATAACTGAAAGAAAAAGTCTCCTATATATCTGATAGAGATTGACTCAAAAGTTTCTCAGGTTCGTTCTGGACTTTAGAATTCTCAAATAACAACAAAAATTTTCTCAAATTGTTACACACAGCTTGCACAAACATCCCTGGCCATAATCAATGTCATTTATTAAAAATTATTCCAATAATTTCCAATTATATGTCTCGGGAATCGGTATGACAGGATGATTAGAGTCCTTCATTCTCATTTTGGTTCTCACATGTGAGCAGTTTGAAATGCCTGGTTTTCTATTGAAAGCAGGGAAGTTACCAGGGGAAACATCTGGGAGTACTTTAATAAAATCTAATTCTCCTTTGTTGTTTTATTAATACCAGTCAATTAGGAAGTGGTGGATCCTTTCATAATGAAATTCAACAGAACCATTTACAAGCTGCTATTGTCCTAAATTTTTTTCTTAAAATTGAGTCCAAAATATCTAATCAGCTCCCTAAAATAATAACTCAGCCTTAAAAATAAGTCACTGAAATTGATCAAACCTCCTAGGGTCTTGGAACTGAATGTTAATTTATTAAAGGATATTTATCATGAATTTTCTAGAGAAGGGTCATGTCAACATTTCCTTGGATTGTGAGTATGTTTCTTTGAAATGGTAGTCAATGGAGAACCACCGATTCTAAATTGCAAAGACAATGAAATGTTTATTCTCATCAGTTTGTATTAAACTTGTCATATTTTATCAGCAAATAGCAATAATTAATATCTGATATTTATTAGCTATGGAATTCCTTAGATCATTATAAACCTTGGATCTTCTTAGGCTTTTACAGTCAGACCTGCACTGGAGGAGGAATTAAACGTCAGTCTATGAAAGAAAAAACGGCAGGAAGCATTCGACTAATGAAGGCACATTAAACTCATGTTTCTTTAACAAAAAACTGTTATAAGGCCATGTTCCTTCTGACCAGATCTTTAACTATAAGCTTAATCATTAGAGGAGGCCGTAAGAGCACATATACTGATTTATATAGATCTTCAAAGGACATTTATTAACCTTTCAAGGTCTATTTGGTTCCTACATGATTAGAGGAAATATGTGGATAAAGGTACTCTGGTCTGAAAGACGAGAAAGGCCACATATGTAGTAAAAAGTAGGCAAAGTTTTAGGCATATTCTTTCTCATTTCTTATTCTCAAGCCAGACATTATAGGATGGAATTATACTGTTATATTGTCTGATCCTTTGTAAACAGGAATCACTTGTCCTGCAGCAACATGGCGTTATAATAAGTTTCCATTTGCATGTGGTTTTAAAAATTACTGTGCATTTGAAGAGGTAGTAAATTTTTATGTGTTGCCAGAGTACAACGGGTTGCATTTTGGTATGGCAAATAACTACTTAGAAGATACTTTAATAGTATGGGGGAGGACTATGTATGAAATATGAAAGAGCATGGTATTTATTTGCTCTCCTGTAGGCTTCATCTTCTCCACGGACACCCCCTTTTCACAGAGGAAAAGCTTCTGTGCCCTTATGAGGTTGCAAGCTATGCTGGCGGTGGTTTGTGTCTCCGGTAGGGTCTCCCGTGCTAGTCAGGTCTCAACTGAAGGGTCAGACAAAGTGTGTCCATGGGCAGGATGGGCTCGAAGCCTCCTGGCAACCATCTTAGGAGAAGGACAACTCTAACTCCAAACCCGGGCAGATGGAGCTCGCTTAGCCCTGTAAGGCCATCCATCTATGAGAAGGATACTGTAACTAAACCTACATCCTGAGGACTTCGCTGTCACCGTCCAAGCTTGCTTGGCCCTGGCAGATGAACCTTAGGAGTAAAGGGTGGGTCCAGTCCTGTGCACGCTGTGCATCACATAAAAAATCCACTGCGCAGGCTTGAAGGCTACACCCACATTTGCAAGCCCTGCAGCTACAGGCGAGGGGCGAAACAGCAGGTGAGAAGGTGCACTGGAATCCGCAGTCCCAACCCTGCATGCAGGCGGTTCAGGACATTGGTNAGTTCATGTCCACAAGGTCGGCAGCCTTAAAGAACATGGTGCCAGCTACACACTCCATTGGTCAGGTAAATCCAAGCCCAAAACTCACCTTTCATGAGTTGGCTTCATGATTAGAAACTCCATTGCCTCCAGACTTGAACACTTGACAATAGGTCATTACCATTACTGGTAAAATCCTTGTAAGAATACTTTTGAACAGATTAGTACCCGCTATCGCAGAGGAACTTCTACCTGAAAGCCAATGTGGCTTCAGAGCCAACAGGAGTACCACAGACATGGTATTTGTTCTCAGGCAACTGCAAGAGAAGTGTAGGGAAAAGAACAAAGGTATTAGGAGGAAACTGGTTGCATCAGTAGAAAACAAACTAACAAACAAACAAACAACAAAGGCACAATAAAATCCTAAATCAGCAAGCAAGCAAACGAAAGACATTCAAAATGTTTTCATGTTTTGAAAGGAAAATTCATAGCTCAATAATTAAATGGATCTACTGAATTAGTCATTTCTATAGGGAAAAAAAGGTAGTGGAAAATGTCTAATCACTTAAATATAATTTTTGTGTTTAAGAAACAGTTTTCAAAGACACACAGCTCAAAAGACAGGTTAGTGTATGAGGGCCAAGACAAAGTGAGTGAAATCAGAAATAAGTTTAAATCAAAGTGCATGCAGTAGAGAGTACAGATTGTTATAGGTATCTTAGAAGATTTCATGCCAACTATAATTCTGGATGATGAACAAGGATCTGTAAAGGGAAAGTTCATACCAGTAAGATCTTTTGGACAGAAAACATTGAAGTTTAGATTATTTTTATTGAAAATGAGGTGAAAATAAAGAAGAGAATTACTTAACTGATCCAAAGTTGGTTACTAACCTGTAAATTGAAATAAAAGCCAAATAACCACATGCACTCACTTTGAGACATAAATTATTGAAGAGGATACCGGTGTCTGCAATTACGTCTGTGTAACTGCTGATTTAATTGATGTGCATCTCTGAGCAACTTCAGCTTCAACAAAAACATGTTCCCATCTGTCTCCAATCTTTCCTTTAATGTAGAGCTATGCTTTGACTCTGGCATTATCACTACCACCTCCCAACTCCTTGCTGTTGGCATTACCTCCATTATTCATTTATTTATTTATTTATTTTTAACTTACATAGTTAATATTCTTGTGACAGTGCAAAAGAACTATGTAAACTATTAGAGAGAAATATGCATAATTAAGCTTAAGCTTGATTAATTTTGCTTCTCTTGTCTCAGCCCTTGCAGAGTTTGATACAACTGACTAAACAATTTGCTCTGGTAGTTTCACAAATTCTGCACTCAAATGACCTTAATTGCTACTCAAAAAAATTCCTTTATTCACTGGGATTGTTTAATATGAAGACAAAAGAAATAAAACAGATCCATGGGAGTCCTGCTCACAAGTGCATCCACAGCTTTTATTTTCACATGGATCAGACCCTTACTTAATCTGTGCATCATGTTTCTACATCAACATAACAAATAAGAGGTCTCCCTCTACTGAGTTTTAACCACCAACAAAGTTTGAGCTCAGGTGAAGTGCTGGGGTCTTGGGAAAAGTGGGGGATCCTCTGACACAGCCAGAGCAGGAAAGAACAGGATAGGGAGGGTAGGCCAAGCTGTGTGCTGTTTTCCACAATTGTATGTGGAATGTATCTCAAAATCTATTTCAAAAAAATTAAAAAAATAAAAGTTTCACCTAAAAGTCTTAGACATAGGGTGGACTAGCTTACAAATGATTGTTAATGATACAAATGTAATGATGATACAATAATAATATAATCATAATAATGAGAATACAAAAAAAAAAAAAAAAAAAAAAAAAAAAAAAAAAAAAAAAAAAAAAAAAAAGAAAAAAAGGTGGGAGTGTGACAGTTGTACTTGAACTCTTAACCAAACAAGCAGCAGTTTGGTACAGGTTCCAAAGGAGGCAAAATCCCAAACCATAGCTGGGCCGGGAACTTCTCTAGGAAACCCACAAAGGAACGGAGTGGCACAGTGAGCATCCATGCTCATGAGCTTGAAACACTAGTCATTCAATTAACACATGCATAGCAAGTGGCTTTTCCAAGATTCATTTGTCAAGGAACAAAGACAGTTACAGCACGAGGAGTCTCATAAATACTTCTCTGATTGTAAGCACTTTGACTACGAGCAAACCACTTTATTCTATAAATATTCCAGACTAATTAAGCCTCCTTTGAGCTTTCCCTGCCTGTCATGGCTACATAACAGTGATCTCTCCTGGAGCTTACGTGTCTCTGGTCTCCATGTAAAACTGGATTCTAACTTGATTCTCATTTGTGTGTTTCTTTCACATTATAAGTAATAGAGTGAACTTGGACATTAAACTCCATTAAGTCACGGTTTTACAACTTCATATTGAAATTAATTCTGCTAATACCTTCGATGGTGATTCTTTAAGAAATCTAAATTACCCATTTCTGACAAACTGGCATAGTCAGGATTCACAACATAGAGGAATCTAACCTTTGCTTCCATGTCAACCAAAATTTATTTTACAGCTGGAACCAAAACACTATGCATTTATTTTCAGATATCTAATGCATTCCAAAATTTTAAACTCATTTTATTTTGAGTGGCCCCGGGCAAAAGCTAAGAAAACATTATTCCTAAAATATTTCATCACAGACTGGAAAATCCATTTAAACTATGCTTTCAATTTAGCAGTAATATCTGAAAGATGAGTTTTCATGATCTCTATTGCATCAATTCATAGGACACTCATATTTTTGATTTTCATTTGAAGACACAGAGTCACTTAGCCAAAAAGTTTTTTCTGTTTCATTACAACTAGATCAGCCAGTTATTTTTAGATGCATATTTCTACCTAGGAATAAACCATGATTTTTGAACCCAGGTGGATTTTCAGAATCTTTCTAATCTTTCACATTTGAGAATCTTGCACAACATACCCCTTGGAAGCATCCTTTCAAATTCAACTCTGAGCAGAAAGATGGTCTCTTTTTCTTGACTTTGAGAAATATAGAGTTGTGCCTTCCTAGATACGGACAAGGAAGTTAAAAACCCTATATTCTTATTCCCATATGACTGAATAATGTTTATTTTTTTTGTTTCTTGTGTTTGAAAACAAACCTCATACTGGAGGAGCTACTGGGAAGTCTGGTGGTGTTAATTCCATGTGATTCAATGTGGTATTGTAAAATTGCAGATTTTAATTGTTTTTCAGATGGTGACTATGAAAGCTGCTTGGACTATGCCAAAAGTGGTAAAGAGAAGGGAAATAGATTATTTTTTTTTTTCAGGGGAAAAAGAAATGCTGTAATGAGTAACAAAGATATTTACCTATGTTACTTACTTGACTTTACCATAAAAAGCCTGCAACATTTTATTTGCATTAATTTATTTTCACCTTTTCCCTTAATTTAACTGGTGTATCACAGAATTAATGAGAATCATCAGAAATGCTAAAGATGGATGTGTAAAAAACCCCATCTACCTAAGGCTTTTTAGAAGGAAATAGGTTTTCTTCCACCTAGGTTAGTTTACCTTTTAAAAGGTAGACAATCAAGAGACTGACTTTTTAAAAAAAAAAGATTATTTAAAAAAAATGCTTGTAAAAACATTTGTTAATTATTTTAGCTTAAAAATACTGAAAAAACAATCCAAGTACAATATTTACGCTACTATAAATTGTATGACTTGTTTTTAGTTTTCCAGTAGTAGGAAAAGTCCCAGTAGGAGGTGAGGCAAAATTATATAATTGTATTCAACATCCTCCATAATAAGGTTCAAATTAGTATCTGAATGAAAACCCTAGTACTTTCTGTGAAGGAAAAAAAAAACAAAAGGAAAAAGGATCCAGAGATTTAAATCAAATCTCCTAATTAAATTTTGAATTAAAACTGGACCACTTCTTTTTGGTTGCCCTTTACTCCATAAACACATAAAAATAAATATTTCTGTACTATTATTTCCAAAAATGAACAGTACATTTAGTTATTAGTTACTGAATCAATATTCAGGAATGTAAGTCGGTGTCAATTTTTTATTCAATCTTTTAACAGACCCCCACCCAAGCTACATCTCTATAAACCCCTAAATTCTAAGTAATAGGATGATCTGTCACCTACCACTGAAGGGGGATAAAAGGCTGGTTGCACATTTGTGTCACCTCTAACCAGCAGCTATGTGAAAGCTATAAACCAAAGGCAGAGAATAACCTGCCAGCATCTGTTGTTTCTACTTCCTAAAAACAGATATCACCTCAGCAACAGACAGATAATGGATGACAGCTGGGAGATTGTGAGGTTAGACAATAAACTGCAGATGTTTAGTGGGACAAGAACTGGATGGTAGGATACATCCTACTTGTTTTAATATAAACCTGTTACCATGAACAAATACATTTCAACAGTTCTTTTCACCTCTATTTTGTCAAAAGTTGCCTTGAAATAACCTTGGCGAAGACTCCATTTTCCTTACAAAAAATTGTATTTATAATGAAATAGATATAGCTTGTCTTAAGCATATATATATTTTTTTAAAACTTAAGAAGACCTTTGTTTTGTTTTTGTTTTTTGGTTTTTTTTTTTTTGTTTGTTTGTTTGGTTTAGGTTTTTGGTTTTGCTTTGGTTGTTTTGGTTTGCTTTTTTAAATATTTCTGAATAAGAAAAGAACAAAATTCCTGTATTTCTGACAAGAGTTGCATACAGTACTTTATCTATATTTACTTTTGTAATAACCAATTAATTATAGAATCACGTAATGGGTAAGGCTGGAATGGACCGCAAGGGGACATCTGAGCACATGTCACAGGACTGTGTCCACATGGTTCTTGAGTATATCCAGTGAGGCAGACTCCACAGCTTCCCTGGGCAATCTGTTCCAGTGCATGGTCACCCACACAGTAAAGAAGTTCTTCTTCATGTTCAGATGGAATGTCCTGTGCATCAGTTTCTGCCCATTGCCTCTTGTCCTATTGCTCCTCGCCACTGAGCTGAACCTGACTCCATTCTCTTGGCACCCTCCCATCAGATACTCACAAACATGAATAAGGTCCCATCTCAGTTTTCTCTTTTTGAAGCTGAACAGGCCCAACTCCATCAGCCTTTACTCACAAGAGGGATGTTTAATCACCTTTGTTACCTTCCATTGGATCCACTGCAGGATCTCCATGTCTCTATGGTACTGAGAAACCCAGAACTGGACACAGCATTCCAGATGTGCTTCACCAGGGATGAATAGAGGGGCAAGATTACTTTCCTTGTCCTGCTGGCTTCCTAGTGCACCCCAGGATCCCATTGGCCTTCTTGGCTTCAAGGACATTGCTGGCTCAGGGGCAGCTTGTTGTCCACCAGGACTCCCAGGTCTTTCTCTGCAGAGCTGCTCTCCAGCAGGTCAGCCCCCAGCCTGTATTGGAGCATGAGGTCATTCCTATTCAGGTGCTGGACCCTGCATTTACCTTTGCTAGACTTCAGATGATTTTTCTCTGCCCATCTCTAGCACCAGGTCCTTCTGCAGGGCAGCACAGTCTCTGGGGTATCAACAACTCCTCTCAGTCCTGTGTGGCCAGTGAACCTACTGAGGAAGAGGCACTCATAATAGATTTGTTTCAGAACTTCTGTTGAGCTGCAGGACGGGAGTGCAATTTTCAGACCCAAGACACTATTATCACAGTCCTTTTATCTTCTTTACCATGTAACCATCAAAATACAGGTTTCATTACCTTGCTATTTTTAAATAAGTAATTCATTGACTGTATGTCTCTTACTAGGGGCTTTTTCTGATTCTCTTTTTAAAATATGCTGACTGTTTTTCTATTGTTCTATTTCATTTTTTAAAAGAAGATATTACACACTTTTGCAGTCTGTTAAATGTCTTTTTGACCACTGCTTTGTGTTATTTTGCAATTGCAGGAGTAATATATTCCCCAAAGACACTGTGCTCTACAGTTCTCTGTGATATTCGGTTGGTATGTGAGAAGGTTTCCATTACAGGTTTGAGCAGTTTGAACACTTGACATCATGTTGTGGTTTTTTTTCCCCCCTCTGTCCCTCCCCTCCCCTAACAATGAATAAACTGCATTTTCTTTCTTCAAGCACAGTGTGTTTCATTACCTGGTGAAATGTTTGTTGCTTATGTATACTTACCTAAATAAAAAACTTGGATTCTATTTTAATCATGTAATAAGTAGTCATCACTTCAGGACCTGAAATTCCAGGTTTTTATCTGAGATTTATTTATGTATAAAAATATATTTTATATTTGAACATCAGTTCCTTCCCTCAATTTTTTTTAAACTTTCTCATATACAACAGGCACCTACTTTTTAAATAATAACAAGTTACTTTTTCAAGTTCTTTTTGAAGCTCTCTGTGTTTGCCCACAAGCATGTAGTAATTACTGGTTGACAACAATTCTGTGCTTTCATTTCTTATCCTTTGAACAATTTAATCTCTCAGGTTGTTTTCTTTTTTTGGGGAGATGTAGACGTAGCTAATGTATTAACATTTTATTATACAAAATATTATTAGGAATATTTTTTCTGTCTGATTTCT
>VXBX01009234.1:42141-52719 GCA_013400415.1 Scytalopus superciliaris
TTTTTCTTTTTTTTTTTTTTTTCCCTTCTTTTTTTTTTTATTTAAAGGTAAATGTTTTGCTGGTATAAAACATTCATAGCTCTGGAACCACACACTAGACAGGAGCTGTAAAATCCTCCATTCTACTGTGTAGATTGACTGGATTATTGTCAGGAATTGAATTAATACATTTCTCCATTACTAAGATGTTCTCTTTGATAGTAATTTAGTTAAGCTTTTGTCATAGGTGAACTGAGTAAGTGAACTATTGACTGCAGGCAAGTCGACAACAACAAAAAAAGGGAAAAAGAAAGACTGTGTCATTTTCTATATATTTCAGTCATAATTCATTGTATTCACTGAATTGGTTAATTGATTCTCAAGTTTCATGTCTCTGCTGTATTTTCAACACCATATGTGTATCTAATCAGATTTTGTGGTCTGTGAGTAGTCAACAGCTGTAAATTTTCTTTATCTATTTAAAAGACAGCTAATTAGATTACAAATTGTTTTGCTTATTTTCCCACCAGCTTCTTGGTTCATCCTTTAATATTTTTTTTTATATTCAAATATTTATTTAACTTTCTAAACAATAGTTTTCAATGTATGTACAAATGAGATATGAAGACAATAGAGTCACAGACCTACTTTGTAACCCTCTTTCCTCCTTTCTGTTCCTTCTTATATTTTAATTTATCCCACTCAGTTAAATTACTTTGGTCAAATGCTTATTTTCTTTTTGTTTCCTGTCTCCAGCACAATAGGACCATTTAATGTTCATCAGTACAGGGCCCTAAGTTGGTCCCTTCTGGTCTACTTTTCCTGTCAACTGAAGGAGAAAATGTTTCAACCCATGTAGTTTTGCAGAAGATAGGGGACTTTGGGCTATCTGAGTGACTAAGTCAAGAGCAAGAAATGAGAGGGCTGTCCAGAGAAAATTGATACAGAAAGAAATTTTCTCTCTCTAATACTGCAAAAGTCAAAATAGCTTTGCTTACTTCAAAAAGACAACCAAAGCACCAAGACAGCTTCTGTTGATGCAATTCTAGAATAGGAAAGCAGCCTTGGTAGCAATAGTGCTTTGGCTTTTTTCTCTTCGTTTTTCCCCTCTGTTTAGCTGTCAGCAGATTTAACCAACTGCAGGGCCGCTTTCTCCTCTTGGTTACACAGCTCCAGTTAGCATGGGGGAAGCCAGCAGGGGCTAAGTCAGGAGCACTGGTGTATCTAAGAGGGGGATTTGGACCACACTATTGGTGTGAATTTTGGATTATGGCAGATAAAGAAGGGAGTAAGGTAGAGTAATGTGTGGGAAATCCAGCAGAGGTTAAAAATATCTTTCTTTCTCCCTTATTCAATGGTTCTCCCTGATTTCTCTCAGATGACTAATGGTAGTGCTATTAAAACTGCATTGCAAACACCCCAAATTATCTATTCCATTAAGTGACTTTGATCACATTTGTTTACCTCAAGAGCGATCAGTAAATCACACATCCCCTAGTTGTTGGTGTGAGCTCCAAGAAAATTCAATGCTAATGCCAAAGGCACTGACTGAGTAAACTTAAATTCTGAAAGCCAAGGGGCAAAGCCAAAACAATGAACCAGCTGTTCTTACTGGAACAACAGAAAGAAAATATGAATAACAATTACTTGAAATGTCTTTCTTCATTAAAATCATGTCTGTGTGGTGTGTTTTCCTTCTTGAAGATTGTTCATCCTTTAAAGACACATTTATTCATATAATGAGCATTTCAGAGTTTCTTTAACATCCCATCAGTTGTTTTACCCTGTTTAGAGTGATAAAGCTAACAGAAAAAATTGCAGCTTTCTAGCCAAATGAATGATAAGCAAATTGTTACTGGGGAAACCAGCAGACTGTCAGTTATAGCTGAAAGAGAAGTTCTTTAATTTAGCTGAGAAGTCAAGCTTGCCCCTGGTACATAAATATGATATATATTAGATGCATACAATGTAATTGTAAGTATATACTACAAAGTCAGCCATGAAGTGAAACAAGTTTTCCTGAAGAAAACTGTCCTTACTCTTTACAGACATATAGGGTTCTGCTCAGCTTTCCTTGAATGAAAAGGCGATTAAGAATTTAAATTGCTCTCACAAATATTTGCAAATTGTTCTGAGAATTTTTCAAAAAGAGGAGAAAACTTGGTGCTAAACTATGATTCCTTTTTTCCATCACATTTCTCTGTGCTTTCTGTGTGGATGCATAATCAAACATTACATTATCCTACAGCTCCTGAAAGTACTACAAAATATTAGGTAGTGAAGAAAGAGAAGAAAGAAAAGAGGAAACAGGAATACAAAGTCTTACCTATGTTTAGTTTTGTGAGTCTTATTTCATTCCAACAATGTTTGTGAAACAATTCTATTTTTATAACATCTAACTCAAGTATACATCAGTTTTGCTTCATATTTTTAATCTAGAGGTATTGATGTCTAATTAGAGTTGGATTCCAACTTTAAATTGTAACTTGTATTTTCCTTCCTTGTCTCAATAGTTTTGAGTAAAAATTATACATGGTTGGAACTTCTCTGAAAAGACCTTTACATTTTAATATCTGAAGTGGCTGTAAAACAGAAAGCCTAGATAAATCTTTGCCACAATCAGCTGCAAAACTCTTGATGATTTCATAAGTGTTGAGGTTCCCCCCTAGTGAGAGGTTAGTGTCTGGTAGGTTTTCCTGTGGTGGATTTGAAAATGCTTAGGAAGCCACTACACTGTACAGTTGGTTCCTCTCCAGAGCTGCTCCAACAGTTTCTTTCCACACCTATTCTGGAGTGCAGCACTGACAGTATGAGCACAACCAGTCTGTTTCAGCGCGGCACAGGTCAGTTCAAACCACATCAGAAATAGCAGTCACTTGCTGTGGAAGGGAGACAAACAGCAGTGGAGCCAATCTATCACAAGCATTTGTCTGAGTGTAACCAGCTCACACTGTTGATTAAATACCTCTGCCGAGAGGACAGCAACTCACTGCTTGGTGGCAGTAAATTCTTAAAACGCTAAGAATCTTAGTACTCTGTGTGATCTCCTAAAAGGCTGCAAATGAGGTTAGGCAGAACGGCAGGGAAAGTAAAAAGTTACAGTCCAGTCTTGTGATTCAAGAATGCATGTATATAGAGCAATACATGGATGTTCTCTGTCTCACTGGATCCTCAGCTGATGAATTTTGGCATATTCACTCACTAGTAATACAATAATTTCTACTGCTGAGCATTTGCTTGCTTATTTACTGCTACTAAATAAATAAATGAAAGAATAAATGAATGAACAAATGTGCCTGCTTCCTGGTCAGCTTTACCTCTCACAGTCTCTTAAGTTTCCTCAGTAGCTACTCTGATCTGGTTCATCTGAGTACGATCTGACTATTCAGGCACAGAGGTTCAGCAGAGACACGCCTGGGAATTTGTTCCAGATGGTTTGTACTTTCTGAAGTAATTCCCTAAGTACTTAGTTATACTAATAGAGAGGTGTCATGAAGGCTTGCAGGCATAATTCTTTTTTTAATTAATACTAAAATTTTACCAGGATTATGACTGCCTTCAAAGTCCAATAATTTCTTCTTGTTTCCATCACCTTTTTGTTCCAGTTTCTCACTCACTGTTTCTCAGCCATTTCCTCAGCTATGATCCAATGATCTTGAACAAAATCTGTTCTGTCTCTATAGACCAAATTTGAAGAACAAAATAAATAAATAAATAAATTCTTTTAAATCTGAGGTAACCCTACTGTAATTCCAGAACTCAATGCCCTTTAAATGGTGATCTTATTCACTGAAGATTTCACAGTTTTGCTGGCCTGAGATACCTAAGTTATATCCTGAAAGATATAACACATTCAAACAGTAAATTTCAGTCTCTCATCCTTTAGAATTTTAACAGCTATGGTAACTTTGGGTTTTAATACAAATTGCTAACATGCATGAGTGATTGCAAGTATGCAAGTAGCATAGGGATTTTGCCTCAGAAAGAGTGGAAATTCGATGCTGATCTGTACTTTAAAAATCTCTCCTAAGAACTGTTTCATAGTTTGATTCAATTTCAATGCTATTTTTTTATATAAACAGTGACATTAAGAGCACTGATACTGGTCATGTATTGAGGCATTGTTGAAGGTAGAGTCTTACTCTGATTTATCTCCTTGAACTGTTGCTTGAATTTAGTAAAGCAAATTCAGGCCACTAATTTCTTTTGGAATTAAATCTAAATATCCTACCACTTGGGCAAAGATTCCTGTTAACTTTCCAGCAATATAGGTGCCCAATGTCAATGTTTTTCTCTCTTGCTGAATATTATGTCCAGAAACTAAACCTGGCATTAATTCATATGATAATGAATTAATTTTGAAGTCAAACATATGGTCCATTTGCTTTATGTGGGTGAAATAACCCATCACATGATTAGACATGGAGATTACATTTCTGTTTATTGGACATATAAGAGTGAATTGATAGATCCTGAATAATGTCAATACTGCTCAATGTTAAAAAAACCCAAACACAACAAACAAACAAACAAAAACAAACAAACAAACAAACAAAAACAAAACAGAAAAAATTAACAGTTCAATCTGTCCTTGTCCTTCATGTGTCCTGTTTTCAGAAGTGAAGTATTTTTCCATGTATGAAATTCAAAATTAAGTTCTAACCAGTCATTAAACATATGTTTTATATACATTCATTAATACCAAGAAGGGATAATTTTTTAATGATTCTAAAATATTTCATTAAATAAATAGCATTCAGGTCTTGAGCAGTTCTATACTTTAAAATTTATTTTATCTACTTTACTACAGTCAGGCATCAATTAGAAATCATGTGAATCTTACTTAAAATTGCACCATTTAAAATCTCCACTTCCTAGTTACTTATTCTATACTTCTCTGTGAGGGGAGCTTTCCATATGCAGAATAAAAAATCACTGGCACAGAATATGGATGAGTGAAGTGTACAGTTGCAAAACAGTGTGTAAAAGAGAAAGTGTTGGAAACACAGCAAATTCAGAGGCACCTGCTTCAGTATCCTGCTTCTTCAGTTGCAAAATTAACCTTGTGATCTAGATATCTTTTGCAATTTCTACTAAATGCATAACCTACATTGAAATTGTATTAGCAATTTTTTTCAGTCACTGTAAATAGAGATCATTAGTACCTTCTTAAGTTTACGTATATTCTAAACCAACAAAGCATCAAAAAGTTTTTTTTATTAGCTTAACAGTTATGAGAAAAAAAAATCCTAATCTTTCTAACCCTGGAGAACACGGAACATTTTTACTTTAAATATTGTTGTTTTGAAACAAATTCATCTTATGAAAGAAGCCAACTCAAAAGGAATAGAATGGATCTTTCCCTTGATAGGACTGTCAGAGCCAAACTCTTACAAATGAATTTGTCTATTTCTATTATTTTCTGTTCCTGCCTAACTGCAGAACAAGCAGTCAAAACACAGAAAAAAGGCAAGCAATTCTTTTTACTTTTTATAACACCAGACGCAGGCTAAAGATATTTAATCACAAGGTGTTCCAGTGGCCAGGTTTGCAGAAATGAATGCAAAGTCCTGCACTGCCAGGCTGTCAATGGAGCAGATAATCAGACATTAGTCTTCTCAGTCTAGTCTTCAGCTGAATCCTTCGGGCAAGAAAAATGCGTTCAGTCACATATGTTTTATTCTTTCTTGTATTCATTACTTCTCCACTGTCTCTTAATTTTGTTATGATTTTTTTTTCTGTTTTTGAGTTTAATGATATCCTTATTTTCTACTTGGCTTCTTCTATAATAGTACAGATAGTAAAAAAAGAATTTATGAGCTTTATTTTTTTTTTTCCCCCAACAGTTTTTGTCACAGGGAGATATTAGAACTGTCAAACCATTTTTTATCTTAAGGTCAGACTTCTTTCTGAAACATAATAAGCCATTGTTTCTGTATATCTTTTGTAGCCAAGCTAACATATTGACAATTAAGTGGGTCTTTGATCTGAGAGCTTTAGAAGTAGACCAGACTCTAATGGTAATTGAGAAAGCATTATGTAAGCAAAGTAACTGGCATGATTTATTGCTATGTCAAATAATAAACACAGTTTTCTGAGATTTTTTTTTTTCATGAGAATGATTAGGACCCATGTCTGACCTTGTATCAAACTAGTTTTACATTTTACTTTTTAGCAATTTTATTTTTTCTCTTTGGCCTTCATTTAAAAGATTCAGCTTTGTTTGATAGTCTCCACTGCTGCTATTGACTTGATCATTTTATGATCCAATACATATCATTCTGAGGAATACAGATCTCTTGATCTTGAGGCATAACAAAGGTCAGCCTAGAAGTCAGATCAGATAAAGGCAATCCAAGGCTCTGGTCACATCATAACCGTACACATATGCATTCCCGTAACTTCAGTTTATGATCCACCTCATGATAATGGCAAGTTTTGTTTTTTTCCAACCACAGATGGAGAAGATTTTCAAAGATGGGACTCCATCATTTTCCTCCTCCCCATTGTGGAAGTTGATATTGTTGAAGAGCTTTCTTAACCCTCTGAGTACATATTTCACTAGTAGGAATGTATTCCACTGGCTAGTTGCTAAATCACAGTGATATTCACAAGTGCTTGGGAGTTCAAGGGGTACCGATACATGCACTTTGTTTAAATGTTGTTCCTCATAGTTTTTTTATGTGTCTGTATAAGCTGTGACTGATACATCTTTTGTATTCTATGTCTGGTTTGTTTAGAAGCTTTCACTTTATGTATATATAAAGTAGAAACCTTATTTCACTTGATGAGTAATAAATCTTTAGTGTAATATATCTTCACTTGCCTTTCTTAAGCTAACGTTAACAGAAAGTGCCCATACATGCAGCTATCTATTTATTTTTGTGTTTGTTTTTAAGGCTGTACATTTTGTGAAGAAGGTAAAAAAGCACCTTGTGTGTAAGGGTAGAAATTAAATCCCTCAAGTGAATAGGTAAACTTCACATGTATAAAGACTTTGGAATCATAGCTGATATTATCTAAAGAGTAAAATAATGCTGTTGTTCTTATTGCTTGAGCATCATCAGTGTGATTCTCATTGTTCCTCAGAATAAAATAATTGAAGCAATTTATCCTCAAGACATATACTATATAACGCTATCCATTATTGTTGTAGTGAAGTATAGTAAATAAGGCTCTGTACAGGTTTCAACAGCACAGCCTAGTACATAGGGTAATGATAAAAGTTATGATGCTTCTTCTAAGAATAAGGATCCCATTCTGCCCAGAAATGTTTTTGACTTATCTGTTTACCCTGCAAACCACCATTTTCAAGTAAGATCAGGATGGCTGGACCATATATGTAAAGCAGATGACTTGCACAAACACGCTTTTCTTTTACTGTATGATTTCATCTCAGCAGAAAGGATTGAACGAACATTTCTGCTATGCAGGGATATTTGTGTATTTAGTCCACAATATGACTGCACTAACAAAGGAGTTACTTCACTAGTTTATTACTTTTAAACCACAACTTTAAATTGGAGCTGTACATTATCTTTTATGCTAAACAAAATTAAAAAAAGACATTAAACAAATTTTGTCATTACAATTTTTGTAGTACTATCTGGCCCTTTTTCTGTTCTATTGGACCTGAATCAGTTTGACCAAGACAGTTGTGGATGAAAACAAAAAAAAGTTTTTTGACAGAGGGGAAAGAGCTGAATGGATCAGAAGGTGAGATGAGGTGATAGAGCAGCTACATGAGCAAACGGGAAAAATCACTAGGATGTGGAAACTGTGCTCTCAGGGATGTGAGAAGGATCAATTGGGTGAGAGGTGGAAGGTAGGACAGAAGAGGAAGTCAGGGGGTAATGGAGGGCAATAAATTGTTCCTGTTTTAATGGTGAGGAGAATGGAATGAAACACTAATCTGAAGAATCATGTGCAGCTGTCAATATGATGAGCTTTGTGAATACAAAATATATTGCTTGTTTTCACGGGTGTTGTTGTTTGAGGCCTGTGCATGTTGCACAGATTCTTTGTTGATATGAAAATCACCAGCATACATAAGAATCTGTGAACTATAAATGTTGATGCCATGCAGAAAAAGGATATACTGAAATTCACACTGGCACATGGATGTACTGATAAAAACACTTCCTAAAATAACATCCCAAACTGGTTGCAGAACAGAGTTGTGACACACCACATAGAGTCTTAGGCTCTTTGCTGTTATCTCTGCTAGTGGCAAGGTGGTTGGTTATTGGTGTTAATCTTTGATGTGAATAGTTCAAACAACCTATCTGTAAGTATTGATCAGCACACCCATTGGATCAAAAAGTAGAATCCTAGGCAAGAATTTCTCCGCAGAAAGAAATGAAAGAAAAGTGTTAGACCTGAAAGTTATCAAAGTCTCCTGATACATCAAGAAAGAAGGAAGCTGAAAAGCAAAGTTGTATCAGTCTTCAGTGAAAGAGGTAAAATGAGAACTGTAGCTTGCAGAAAAATGTGATGAGAAAAAAACTTTTCAGAGACACAGAGGACTGAAGTACAGTAATTGTTGTGTTTTGTTTCTATTTTATTGTCAGATAAGTGGAGACAATAGAAGCAGAAGTATAGTGTGTTGTTAGGTGTGAGACACAGTATGACAAAGAAGACTATGAATAGAAAAATATTACTGTTTACGGGTGACTTGAAAGAGGAACAGGTGTACAATTACAAACCTACTTTTTCAGTATTTTTGTGGATTTATATTACTATTGATGCTACTTATTTGCTGGGTTTCTTTTGCAAGTAGTTATTTCACAAATCAGCTTCTCTGCAAAATCATGTTTCTGTATTTTTGAATTTGCAACATATATTCTTGGCAAGATGAAGAAAATATTATAATTTTATTTATTTACTTTTTTTCTTTTTACTGCAAGAAAAATTGTCTGGAGAAAGCCATCTTCTCGACTTGAAAAACAGACAGTGTTGGTAGCTGGCAAACATTGGTCTTGGAAGCCAAACCAAACTTCTGAATTCGAATATTTGGATTGCAACTAAAATTTGCATCAACAACTCAGTGAAAGAATGAGTTTTTTCCATAAGTAAAACAATGTAACTAGTATGTCAGAAGATTATATTGTTTGTCTGAATCTCCACTGTGAAAATGTCCTTAAAATTATAAGACCTTCTCTCGTTTTTTATTTCTTTCTTTTTTCTGCCTCTTTTATCTCTCTTTCTGTTCATTCCTTCCTCTTCTCCCACCCTTTCATCTTTTCTTACTGTCATTGCTTAGCCAAGCGGCTCAGGATGTTCCCACTGAAAACCATGGTTTGAGCTGAAACAGCTGACTGTGAATGTAGCACAAAGAGGAACTGTGGTGAGAATGTTTGCACTCCTCCTATTGAAAAAAACATGTGGAAAGCAGATGGAAGAATGAAACAGGAGACTGGAAGACTGCAACTCTAGAGGTAAAGAAGGGATGAGCAAATTATAGAAGTTTACCTGCCAAGAAAGCAGTGATTCTTGTATATCCAAACTATGTGCTGTTGCTCCTCCAGTCTCTATGGTAACAATAACACCGACAGAAGAGAAACACTGAGGAAAGGCTGATGGAAACAAAGCATGCTGACATTTTCTAAAAGGGTTGGGGAATGTGAGTTTTGGGTGCCTTGACTAAAATAAATGAGTTTTGTTTTCTAATTCTGCTTGGCATTCAGCTTCTGAAAATGGAGTTCTTTCTGAGATATCTAAAGTTAGTGTAAGGTAGCCTGGATCTCATACAGGCACTAATAAAGGAAAAAAACTATCATGCTGACTGTCACTTGCTGACAACATTTGTCAGCCTTTTATTGTATCCTGGAAGGAAGAGCTCCACATTTTACACAACACATCAAACAGATGAACAAAATCCTTTGGCAAAATCAAGAAACAGGTGAGTTGCTTGATACTCTGAAAACACAAATAAGAGATTTATTTTCTTTTTTTGTTGGATATTGTTAAAGTCTAGCCTGAACTCCTACACCGATACAGGTGATAATCTATACATAGCTCCATCAGATTGAAATTTGACATCTAGAGTCCCACTTTTTATATACATGAGTAATTGGAATTTCAGTATTGCTGAGCAAATCACACCCTGCAGCTTTCCCTGAGAGCAGCAAGTCATTGACACACTTATAAATGTTGTATTTATAAAAAATTAAGAGTGAAATAAAAGAACATTCTTGCAAAACATTTTCTTGTATAATTTTTACATTTTCTGCAAACACTGTGGCATGCTTTAAAGTTCTTTTGTAACATGCTTCTGGTATACAAGAAATGATGTAGCAGTTGCTGCTCAAATTGAACCTAGCACAGAGGTGAAAAGTGCAGCAACTGAACAAGGACAGTAAGCAAAGAAACACAGGAGTAATCACTACTGTGAAGGACAGAATTATTCATTGAAAATGCCAACTCTTTTCTTTCTCATTGACATATCTTAAACTCTTATTATACCACTTATAAGATGGACAAGGACATCTCTGAGTAATTTTCAGCAATTTATGTAAAGTTCAACTAGAAGATAGGTGAATTGAAAACCTTTTGCCTGAATGGCCATAATGGGGGCAACTAATGAAACACTTCTTCCCA
>VXBX01009234.1:109182-119791 GCA_013400415.1 Scytalopus superciliaris
TGTTTTCAGAAAACAAAAATATTGTGACATAATGCCAAAGATAGAACTACAGCACTTAAATGCCTCTTGTAACAGTCATATTTTTCATGTGGATTTAAAAATCTTATCACAAGGGGAAAAAAATGCACAATCTTATTTTTACTGCTGGTAAATCAGGAAATGGTTATATGTCCTCTTTTCTATCTTTGCAGCAACTTCTTTGTCATAGTAATAGTTATTAATTTCATAGTTACTGAGATGACATATTAATTTTGTTCTTTGACATTTGGTGAAAAATACATAAAATATTTTTTTTAATATGATTTATTTGAATTAGTCTCAAATGTGTGTATATGTGTCGGTAAACATTTAAGAATACATTACTGTACTTAAAGTAAGGTGAATGAACACATCTTATGAGAAAAGTATGTATAAACACCCACAGTTTCTAAATTACACAGCATAGAAAAACAGAATTCATAGTTGAGATAACCCTGAGTTCTTTTAGTTGCTTTAATACCTTTTTTAAAAATCCATATAAAATACAGTCTTTTTTTATTTACATATCTCTTCCATTCTCTCTAAATGTATTTCCTCTGTACAGAAAATATATGAAAGCATAACTACATGCACTCACTTTTGTTTCTATTCTTCTGTTTCAGATATAGATTTTTTTTAAATATTTATATTTATACCCACCTCAAACCCTTTTCTTAAGTTGTACTGTTGCTTCTCCTGCCAAAATACAGGAAACATCAGTGCAGTCACAAGCATTCACTGATGTTAAGTCTATACTTTCATAATTTATTACCCACAGATCATATTTATCCAAAAAGATTGAAAATTGTTGTTTAGACTGTGCCATCTCTAGTTCTTTACATCCACATTTCAAATAAAAGAGTTCTCCTTTTCTCAATGATATCAAACAAAACAATACAAAAAGGAATAGGCTCTCTTTGTTCTTAAACTTTGATGGTTTACAGCATATCAGATTGTGCTGTGATACGTCGCAAATTGAAGGGACAAGAAGTAATTCGAGAGGGTGAGAAACATTAAAGTGTTCTAGTAGTTTGTGCAGGCTGCCCACATTTCTGTTGCCTCTATTCTTCATTATTCTTTCTCAAACAGCATCAATTTTTCCATCCTGAGACTTTTTGCAAGCCCTTTCTCCCCCTCCTCTCTCAAATGTAACTGCAAGTATACCGTGGGGGTTTCTGTTATGTGCTTTTTATTGATTATGGTGTGAAGTTTAAACTGAACAAGTATTATCTACCTCACCTAGTGGAAGGAATACAGTTATACTGACTGACAAGAATTAATCACAAATTTAATATATTCAATGCTTCCCAACTTACATAGACAGAGCCATTTGAACCTTCACTGCAAAGCAGATTTCCAGTTCAGAAAGATAAATTATAATTTTAATAGTTTGAGTCCCTAACGTATACCTATCGAGTGTATCACAATACTTTTTAGAAACAGTCATAGTGTCTGCAATACACATTTTTATTACTTATTTAGCCTATGGCTTTAGCAAATTATCATTGATTCAATGACCCAGCAATCAAACTGATGTCCATTGATTTGATTCCAGATCATGTAGGCAATTAATGCAAACATCTTAACCAAGCAGCTTCAATTTATGCTACACTATTTTATACTGTTCTCCCTAATTCTTTTCAAAGAGCATTCATCCTTGTAGTTATGACCTAAGATTTTCTGTTTAGTCAAGGAATAGTATCCTCAAGCTTATTGTATGCATTTCTGCATTGTTTATGAGTGTCACAGACTTAGCATGTGTCACCTTAAGAGCTCAGACTCAAATGAGGCACATTATATCATTTACTTCTCAAGAGAAACATTTACAAGAAAACTTGCCTGTATTAAATAAGTAATTGAACAGTATCATATTTTGAGCAATTTGTCTTTACTATATGAATGTCAAGACCAAAAATAAATTATATTTCAAATCATCCTTGTCTCAAAATATTCCACTATTATTATTTTTGTTCTCCTGATATCTGCTGTCACAGCAGCCTTTGGCATGCAAAAGACAGAATCATGGGGAGTGCAGAAACACAAGACGGGAAAGGGTTATTCACAGCACCAGAGGCAGTGTCCTGATGTGAGCACCATGCCCTAACACAGTGCACACTCTTTGATTTGGAAGCCAGTCCCCAGGCAACTGGAAACTGAATATACAACTGGTATATGGGAAATACCTGGATGGAGAAGAGATAAGTCCATTGATTTTCCTTACTGTTTCAGCATAACTGTCCTTTCTCTGGATTCTGTAAATATAAAAATATCTCTGCACATGACAAGACACGTTTAGCACTATTAGAAATTAATTGCACAGATCATTTTCAAAGGAAACCTAAGCTGTGCAGTTGTATACTTACAGATTTATTCCTAACACTTGAAGATACAAATGGTTGTGAAACTGTGACTATCAACTAACAGGAAAAAAAGGCACTTACTTTTTTGTATCTTACAGTTTGACTAGTAAGAGTGGCTGTCCATCACTGAGAATCCTGTGTGCCAGGCCTATCTGCTTGTACTTTGAAAGGAGTAATTTTTCTGTGGTTGAGATTGAGGCCTATAGTCATTCCTTTTCTTGTAATTACTCAGAATGGTGACATATGTAGTGAATGTAGACGTAAGTCACGGTCTTACTAGAGAAAGGAGATGTAGAGCATTTTAGTGTTGTGGCTTTGTGATCTCCTCAAAACTCCCATAAGCAAAATATGATAACCACTATATATATAGCAAGCTCCAATGGTCCATGGTATCCTTTGTTACAACATATTTTTTTTTTCATGTTTAAGTACAGAACTAATCCCCTTTTATCTTCAGGAAAGTAAGACTAGATGAAGTTATCTATCCTTGCAAATCTTTCTCTCAAAAATTTGATACTGTACTAGTATTTATAAGCATAGCTTTATGTGGAGCATTATTTTTTACTACATATTTTTTTAATCATAATTTCTTGTGTCTTGCTGGTATATTTATAATCCCCCTTAAAAAAGAGTAACTGAGATTCCAGACATCACATCTTTTACTATATGAACATTTAAGTGTGCTGTATAACCTTGTGTTGGTGAAGACTTGGGTCCTGTTTTCTATGGCTTTATTTTCTGTTGACAGTCTAGACAGCATGACAACAGTGCAATCAGGTGTGTAGTATGAATGTTATGCATACTGGGGAAAGGGAAGCTATTGCTTAAGAAAGTGACCTGCCTGCAGCCAGGTTCTGTTTTTTCTCTTTTAAGATTTTGTTCATTTTACCAAAACAAAATCAGAAAGATTTTTCTTGTAATCAGAGTGAAAGTCAAACTGTCCATGCTTTTCTAGGGTCATGGACTTGTTATGGTCCTGCAGTCAAGTATGAGACCTCTTCTCTGGGCTACTGAGGCAATGGCAGACTCTCCAGTCAACTGACTTGACTGCCTTAGAATTACTATCCTGCAATGGCCTGATGATGAAATAAATTTAGTACCACATTAGTCAAAAGCAGTGCCAGACTTGGACAGGTCTGGGTTGTGGGCAAAATGGGAGCTTCAGTTTGATAGAGGAGTTCTCCCACTGAGACATGAGGCACAGAAAAGACTCCCTTGAATTCTAAACTCCTTCTGCTTGGGCAGAGCATCCCAGTACAGGCTGATATTTAGAAAACTTTAGAGATAAAAGGTATTTTTAAAAATATTAAAATATTCTTATCCCACTTTCAGGAACTGTCTAGCTGCATATTCAACACTGGGCCTGCCATACTTCACAAGAACTTTCCTTCTTTTCCTCCTTTGGGTTATGCACTGGATAACTCTAACACTGTGTGCAGCAGAACAACCTGGCACCAGCCAGGTCACTGCAATTACAATGATGAGCTTTTTAGTGGTACCTCTGAATCTTTGTGTGCAGATCCTGTGTGTAGAAACTCAGTGTGCTGAGTCTGAACCAGTACACACAGCACAGCATCCACCAGTATCCACCCTGCAGTTATACCAAGGAAGCAAATGACAGGCGAAAGCGCAGCCCAACAGGCAACTGCTAAACGTGCTTGATTCCAAGTCCTGTCTTATGTGTGACAGGTTTGTGCCTGCACTGCTTTTGGGAAAATATTTAAGGAATTGTTCCTTAAGCAAGCAGTGAAGGGTCTCTCCCTGCCTTTCCCGATGATTTGGTAATCACTGTCTATATTATCCTGTGGATAACGCTCACCATTTGAGATGGCACCTTTTGTTTTTTATTNAAATTCTTGGTGCTTGTGAAAGAGCTAATGAGAATCCCAAATTGCAATAAAACCTCTCAGTGATTAACTTCATCTACTTGGAAACTTTTGCTGATTAGAAAATTGTCAGCATAACTCAAAAGTTTTCCTTTTAAACTCTGATTTCATTTTTGTAAACAAATATTTGGTAAACACATTTCAAATGTGTGTCCCACATAGTGGAATGAAAGATAATGTTCTCCATATCTATTTGTCCATGTAGAATTTACTTCGAGTTTATCTACAAAGCTAAACATTTATAAAATTTGTCTCTATATTTAACACATTAACTACCAGACTACGTGTTTGCTTTTCCTAAACATTTTCTTAGTAATGACTGTCTCACAAGCACCAGAATAAGATTGTTCTGTGGCCAGAAGTCGCTTAACTTGATAAAGAAATCCTTTATTCTGAGTATATAAACTCCCTAAAAGGAAACCATGGTTTGTAACCAAAATGGGTTAATATTAAAAATAACATCTCCAAAGTTTTCTATCACAGTCATAAAAACAAATAATGAAATCCAGAGGTTTTTAAATAGTCTGAGTCACTCCTTTAATTAAGAGGTGGACTTTTAAAAATAATAAAATTTACATGAGTTGCCTTGCTGTCCATATCAATTCTCCCCCTCCTGAAATGTTAAAATGCAGTTTATAATGAAAGCATTCTCAGTTGCATCTAAAGTTCAGCATTTTTACAGATCATTCCTAACTCTAAGGATCCTGTAAGTTTAACTGAGGTTATTAAGATATAGTAATTGTGGGAAACAGTTCAGAAGAATGAGTATACTCAAAAGAGCCTTCAATTTAATACCACTAGTGAATTCTGTTATGCAGTGATAAAACTGTTACTTCGAAAAAGGGACACATGAAATAAATTAGGACATTTGATTAAAACTAGAGAACTGAGGATTTAGCTCTACTAGTGTCTTCTAACCCTTGTACTTAAATGCTTGAACCTGAAAAAAAAAACCAAAAACCAAAAAACAGCTGGAGTTTAGAATTCACACACATAACTAAATTCACCTATAAATACAATTAAGTCTTAGCTATATAAATATAAACCACCAATAACATAACAAAAAATATTGTGTTGGATTTCAATATTTAAAACTTATGAGAATCTTTTTCTATATGCCTTGAAATCTGTATTCTCTTTGCTTAAGTTTCCTTTCCCAAGTTCAAAGAAATATAACGAGATTTAATTTATTCTTTCCATATCTTTCAAGTTTAATGCCAGAGTGTTTCCAGATGGAATTTTTTGTAAGTTTAATCTGTTTAGAAACTTGAGGTCCAAGTTCACCATAAGTGAAATCCTCAGGATTATGTGATTACAAAGATGGCCTCAAAACAGGAAAACTTCTGATTGTTGCTGAGTCACTGCACAAGAAAAAAAATACCATCAAAACAACACCAACAAACCAACCAAACAAAAAAACCCAACACAAACGAAGACCAATAAGGTTTTTATAGTTATAAATGAAATAAACAATCTCAATTATCTTAAAATATTGGTTTTATGGTGTTAATGTTTCCATTCTCCCTTGATTTTTGTACTGAATATAAAATCAAACTACATTTGAGTAGGAGGCAGATTGCAACTTCATTTGCCAGGTAAGGGAGCATGAAGAAACACATTTTTGTATGAAGATTAAGTATTNTCTGCCTATAATATATTTACTAAAACATACTGAATCTGAATGGCTTATGCCATTCCTCCCTCTGGGGTTTATTTGCAGTTTTCTTTTTGTTTGTTTTTGTTTGANTTGCTATAATGCTTGGAACAAAATGTGAATAATGAATTGAAGTGGAGATTTGTCTCTTGGTGTTTAATAATTCATTCAGAATTGTAAAAAAAGTTATTTCTTCTGTTGAAATATATGGGGTTATGCTAGGTAGCAGTCTTGATTTATTATCCTTGCCCTAAAAATTTGCCAGAAAAATCTTTTACCTTGCTATAGATATAAATTGCATTGAACACTGGGAAGACTCAGTTCAGAAAAGGAAATGGAACACTATCAAGGCTTCCTCCTGAAGTAAATTTACAATGACAGTACCAACACTCTTGTCTGTGCCATCTAAGCAATAACCAGATTCTTGCAAATGGGGATGAAAAAAGTTCCTGCACAGCTCATAACAGTCAGAACATATGCATTACTTTTATAAGTTTCTATATCTTCTTAGATCTGATTCTGCTATGCAGGAAACTTCTGAAGTCAAGTGTGGGTGAGGAGGTGAGTTTTAGCTACACAGGAGTAAGGATACTGTTTTTGCAGTAATCATACAAATATTTTTGGGATCTGTGGAATGCATATTTAATGACTAACAAAAAAAAGTCATTCACAAGAAGATCCTGTAAGTGTGTTTCAGACACTCTCACCAACAGTGTAGACAAATTTGTCATACCAGTACCAAGTAAAAACATGATCCTTAAATAATTCATGTCCTGTGAGTTACTAAATCCTAGAGGAAGTATATAGCTCACTATTATCCATTACACCCCTACAACAGAAGAGTGTTCAGAAGAGATGGACTAATGTGATGCGTTCTTGAAACTTAGAGAATAATGCAGGGTGTGACTGAACGCAACTGCAGCAAAAAAAAAAAAAAAAAAAAAAAAAAACCCCAAAAAAAAAAAACCAAAAAACCAAACCAAACCAAAAAAAAAAAAAAAACCAACAAAAAAACAAACCCACCCTCATTTTATCTCAAAACAAAAGGGACAAGGGACAAAAAAGTAACCTTTATTTCATGTAAAAGGTTTTGCGTAATTTATATCTTTATTGTGTTGTATCACTCCACTCGGTCAGATTTCCTGGATAACATCAACTATATCTAAAGAAAGATATTAAATACTACACCGTCCATGGTTGGAATATCTGTAAGAACCTGGTCAGAAAGTATTGTACTCTGACATCTGCCTATAATATATTTACTAAAACATACTGAATCTGAATGGCTTATGCCATTCCTCCCTCTGGGGTTTATTTGCAGTTTTCTTTTTGTTTGTTTTTGTTTGATTCATTTTGGTTGTTGTTATTATTATTTGCTTCCCCAGTTTTCCTCAGATTTGTGTGAAAGAATAAGCTAATATCAGCCAGCTATCAAAATGGTAGAATTCAACCAAAATTGCTTTTTTTGCCTTTAGATAGCTGGATACATAATTCATAACTGTAAAATTATGAAGGAAAATATTTTTATGCTTAATATCCAAACTTTTATGCTCTTCACTTCTTTTTCAACTGTGTTTATCTTAAAAAAAAATTCATACTATTGTTCACAAAACAACTAGTGATTATTCCCCAGGTTGGATAGACATAAGAAGGCAGTGTTATTTATCTAGAGGAAGCAAGAAGGCAGATATAGATAATAAAATTACCAATCCCATGTTTCTGTGAGCCACACATATCCATTTATAATTACCAACAGTTGTCAGGTAAAGGAAATTACACTGTGTTTGCCACTTCAGGCATATCACCCCATATTACATACGCAGGTTCAAGTTTTCATTTTATTTTCAATATGGAATCACCTTCCCTTGTGATAAGTCATGGTTTCCCTCCTTTTCCCAAATTCTAGTGTTTTTCATAGTGTCTTTACTCTTCTTGTTATTTAAAACTCAAATCAACAGTTTGTCTAGCTCAGCAAAAAAAAAAAAAAAAGTTTTATAAGAAAAAAGTATTCTTTTCTGCTTTGACTCACCAATAAACCCATGTCATGGAAAAAGTCTCAGAGGAGAGTTGATGATCATGATGTGCTGGTGAAGCTCATGGTGTGTCTGGCCACAGCTGTTCCAAAGCAGCTGGCAGTATCTCAACACAAAAGGCACCAGTGGGTGGCCTAGGTAAATAGCTCAACAGCAGTTGAGTGCATCATTGGTGGTGTAAATGGCCCTCACTCACTTCATTAAACAAGGGCAAATGTCTCCCTGATTTAAAGAGACCAGCACAGGGGAACTAAAAATGTGACTTAGCCCAACACGCAATGTAAAATCCATAAAATTAGCTAAATAATTTTAAAGAGCAGAATCAGCTTAAAGTGGTTTCAGCCAATTTTTCAGCTGGTGTGTCTTCCCACACATTGAAGTCACTCAGGTTTGGTGACCATGAGTATCCCACAGAGACCAGCAATGGGAGTCACATTAGTACAACATCTCAGCTGTGTATCATGGTTGCTATATCTTGCTAACTTGCATTATTATTGTCTTTTTTGGGGTTCTTTTGCACCATTCTGTAAATTCAGAAATCCAATGTAACATCAATGAGTAAATGTTTATATGATGAGTAAATGATTAAAGTTCATATTAAGGATCACACTCTTCATGTGTGGAATATATAAGAGAATCTGGTGACAGAGTATCAGACTCAGACATCTGCTTAGCTAAGTGCTCATCCAGTGAGTTCTGCCTTACCTTCATATCAACCCTATTATTAACATTTCTGTGAACTCTTTTAAGAAATTAAACATCATCAGAAGTACCGTTTATTTGTGCTTTTTTTCAGCTTCAGCAGTCTGAACGACACAGTGGAAGATGAACTTCAGTGCTGCTAAATCTAACATGTTCTGAGTTCACATTGGTAATTGGAACCACTCATATAAAGAGTTTTTCTTTTATTATACGAAATGTAATTAAATTCTCAAAGCAGTGTTTTGGTGGACACTGCAACGGTATGTTATTCGGTACAGTCAAAGTAATATTTTTTTTAAAAAACCCAAACAACAACAAAAAAACAAACCACAAAACATAAGATGATTAAGAGTCAAGACTGATGTTACTCATCCATACCAATGGGCAAATGTCTTTCACTCAGTCTCACGGACTAACCTTGAGGGCTGGCCCCACTCAAGGGAGGAATCTCCACACACAGAGTTCAAAATCACAGTTTTAGCTGCATTGTTCTTTGATTAGAAATACACTAACACAAACAGGTCTTTTAAACAAGGAATTATCTTGAAATTAATTAAGATGGGGATCTAAGTATCTGTGTTATTTATTTAAGAATTAATATAAATGTTAAATTATGTTAAGGACCTGCAGGTCAGAATTTAACATTAAGATGTTATATATACTTAACATACTGTCATCACAGCATCTCAAATTCTTTTCAATTAAATCTTCACATAGTCTTTCAGTTTCACTAGTTAGTTGCATTTACATCGTAGAGTGAAATGCAGCTTGCACTTACATTACTAGGACTTACATTGTGATGAATGTAAAGGAAAAAAATGTTTTTTATATTTCTACAGCCTCCATATGGCTTTCAAGGAAGTTTAATGAAGACACAGTTACTTTAGATTGTTGTTTTTCTTTTTTCTTCTGATTAATCTCAGATTGCGGCAAAATGTATAAATTATTTTTTCTTTTCATATACTTTGATATAAGAAATAGAATATCTTGCTTTCTTGGCATTAGATCAAGAATAACAAACAAGCTAGAAGTTTTAAAATGCTGTTTAGTGCAAGTGTGTTGAATTCAAAATGTGATGTGTGCTGGTTTTTCCTTTATTACCACTACAAAATGTTAATGTTGCCATGTCAATCACTGGGATGCCTGTCATTAAACTTTTTTGTTGGTGTGCATGCAGATCACTTTTAGAGTACAAAGCGGGTAACCTGTGTTAATGTGTAGTAACAAACAAGACTGTTCTCTGTGCTCTTGGGTACGGGAAAGACAGTTCAATACTGTATTCCTTAAAATGCACCTTTAGACTAACAGTACTTGTAGAATCAAAGAATTTTCTGAGTTTGAAGGGACCCACAAGGACCACTGAGTCCAGTGAACTCCTGGAACTGCACAGAACATCCCAAGAATCACACCATGAGCCTGAAGGCATTGTTCAAATGCTTCCTGAACTCTGTCAGGCATGGTGGTATGACCATTTCCCTCCTAGGGAGCCTGTTCCAGTGCCCAACCACCCTCTGGGTGAAGAACCTTTTCCTAATACTTAATCTGACCGTTGCCTGTCACAGTGTCCTGGTTATAGTGACCAGGATCAGTTTGTCACTGTGTGGGTGTGGCCAGGGCTGTGTATTCTACACCCTCTATGTAGTTTCTCATGAACTGCTAACAATGGGTCATTTGCAGCAGCTTCCCAGGGCACACCTGACCCCTCAGGCTACAAGCTGGGTGCTTGGGAACCTCTGTGAGATAAGAAAGGTTTCCTGTCTTCACAGCAAAGACTCAGGTGTGATAATGCCCCTCTGGAGAGCCATTAGCACCTCCACACCCAGCCTGAAGGATCACGTCTGCTAATGGGCCATCAGGGATTCCAAAAATATGCCATGATTCACCTTACACAGTAAATCACCCACCGTAAAACTCCCCACCCTAGGGGAGGNCCGTAAAACTCCCCACCCTAGGGGA
>VXBX01009237.1:0-20400 GCA_013400415.1 Scytalopus superciliaris
TCAATTTTAAAACTATAACACCTAGTTAGTGTCCTTCTAATTTTTGAAGGGGGGGAGGGGGAAGGGGGAGAGAATAACCTCACTGAAAAATAAAAAAAAAAATCCAAACCTCATGAAGTTTTTTAATTCTTAATCTTTCTCCTCATTTTGGTTTAAGAAAGAGGACATTTTCTTCTGGCTTCCTTTCTGCAATTCTCTCTTGCAGCCAAACCTAATTCTTCCCACTACTGCATCTTCCTCAGCCTTTGCTTTTGGGAGGGTTATGAGACTTGCTTCCTGTTTATGATTGCCGAATAGCCTTTCACCCTTCACTGGTGTCCTCTGCATTGCTCCGAAGAGGTATGGGTCTTTCTTTAATATGGAAAGCAAAATAATTCAGAATCAGTATCATCTCTCTAGTTTTGTCAAAACAGTAAATTATGACTGAAGTATTGTAACAGTTTGTCTGCATGTGCAGAAACCTGGTGATACTTTTATGTTGGCTTCACATTTTCAGCTTTTTGCTGTAATGAGAAGCAGTAACTACGTATTTTAATGAGATCTTAAATTCTATGAAAGTTCATCCCCCCAGGTCAAACTTCTTGTTTTCAAGGGATGGAAGTTTGCCAGTATGCTGTGCTTGAAAGGAATCATTGTGCAATATTTGTCCTTTTAAGCTATCCTACCCCATAACTGAATGCTATCAACTCAAGAATGCCCCTTTTTACATGAGAACAAACTTAATGACACAGAAAACAGATATGCATCTGTTGATTCTTAATGTTCAGACTTGGGCTTAAGAGGTGCAAAATTTGTCAAAATAAGTAATCTAGCAATTTGGTTTATTTATTAATAAGCATGTGTCTACACCTTGGTGTAGTGTGATTCCAGGAGGGTTTCTTTTTCATGCAAATCATGCATGCTACAGAGTAAGCCTCCCTGACCTGAATAGGTTTCATCCTCTTTCAGGAGAGAACCCCAGCAGCTGTGATGCAACCTGGTGGAGAAGCAGTTATGATGCAACCTGGAAGAGATTTTCTCCTCCTGGTTTCAGCCACTGGGTACTGGTAAAGGAAGTGGCTGCCATGGCATAGCTGCAAATTTCTGTGCCATGCTCCATGCTTGCTGACACTTTTTTCCTGGAAAAGATATTTGGTTAGGCTTCAGAACAGCCATTTGTTATGTTATGCAGTGCAGACATTTTTTCTGGCAAAGGAAATCCTGGCCGAAGTGAAGGTGTAAGCCATATGTAGTCCTCCTTAAAACAGAGATGTGCTTATAGTAGAGGTTTGCTTCTGTTTGTGCAATTCCTGTTCCCTTCATTCCTGTTGTAGGCAGCCTTGACAAGAAGGATCTGTTGATAGTTACCTGGAATTTCTTTTTAGCTAGGAAGTCATTGTGAAATGGAAATTCAGAGTCAAATTACGTCTGCTCTTTGTTACGCCAATGCTCAATTATATCTGTTCTGTGGATTATTAATCCTTGTGACACCTTTCAGATCTACTGTGGAAGGCAGAAGAGAAGTTTTATTGATGATTGAATTTTCCAGTTGATGTGCATGAAGGTAGAAATACTAGATACTTTTGGTTCAGCTAACACTCCTCTCTGATCCTCAAAGGGTGATTTGATAGTAGCCAGATGTTCCTCATTGTTACTCTCCATCCCACAATTTCCAGGCATTAAAACAATGATTGCCTTTTATCCTTGAATTTGGAAACCATTGCAATTCACTTGGTATTTCAGTTTAGCATTTGATGTAGGATTGGTGAGTGGTGCAATAGAGTCAGAGTGCTTGGCAATGAAGACAAATAGTGCTGGCTGTGGCTTTCTTTGCATTTTGAAATCAAATTAGCATTCAGTATTTCTAGGTTGTAGTCTCATCTGACTCTTCCCAGAAGTGCGCACATGCTTACATCCACATACCCACCACTGACTTGCTGATAAGACATTATCACAATTAAGTAGAAAACTTAATAAACTGTGTAAATCCAGTACTCATGGACTAATTATTCTTATTTATATGTGTTATCTCAAACAATGTAAGCAGATGTTTGGTTTCTCATTTACTGGGGAAATCTGGTACTGTGGAGATGATTACCAGACAGTAGTAAGTCAAATGGTGGTTATATTACAATGGAAAGCAACAATGATACTTCATTGAAACAGCTTTTTGCTGGATGCCCAGGTTGCTGTCTAGGTACTAATCACTTGTTTAAGGTTATTGCAGGTTCTCACAGATATCTGTGGAAATCCTAGCAGTTGTAGTAGTAGCCTGTTCTGGGCCAGAATTGATTAGGCTTAGTTGCTTTAGTTTGGTTGAAGAGGCATACTTTGTTAGGGAGAGTTTCTAAGTTCCTTCCTGTGCAAGATTCATTTCCGTTGATGAAACGGATATATCAGAGAAGACCTCTGTGCAAGCACTATTGAGCAGATAAAAATTTATCATGAAGGTGTTGTGTCAGAGCTCTGAAAGTCAGCAAAAAGGCCCACCAATATTCTCCTTTTTAATATTTCATGATTGCAAAGCATCAACTTTGGATTCATTAGAAAATAACTTGTTTTAAAATTATGCACATCCAGAATGCAATTAAATACTACTTAGATTTAAAAAAAAAAAAAAAAAAGACAGGGACACACAACTTTTCTGTACTTGCCCTCATTGCTAAAGGTGGAGGGGTTATACAGCTGTAGCACCTAACTTGCTGTGTCCAGAGGGTCAGCTTCAGATGCCGTGTATGTGATGCCACTTTTTTGCTAATAATCCAGCTACGGGCCATAAGTATTAGGCTAAGAACTCAGGCAAAAATTCTTGAGTTTTCCAACAACTTATCTGGCTCTGTTGATCTGTGCCTTGAAAACAGAGTAAAACATTTTCAGAATATAACGAGTACTGCTGCCCTCAGTCTCATGGCAATGCCTATGTGTGTAGAGAAAGTGCTAACAGCAAGCATGCATAGAACAAGTATTCAAATCAGGTGAAACAGATAGCTTCTGTATATATCTCCTAACAACATACTGACCTCTTCAAGAAAGAGCAGGCATGTACATCTTTAAGATGCTGGGGTAATGACCTATAATTTGGTGACAGCCTTTGATCTCTATAAAGCTCTCATCTGTTGATTACTGGAAAAAAAAAATCAAAAAATTGAGCAGTAGCTCAGGTCTCCTAAAGATAATTAGACTAGTCTCTCTTGGTCATTCATGCATTCCATGTAAATTCATAGACAAATGTTTAGATGTATTTATAAAAAAAAAAAAGTTGATTGGATTTCAGTCTGACATTATTATAAGTGCTGTGTTTCAAAGCCTTTGTAAGTAGCAGAGTAGCTTTGAGCCTTCAGTCCTTGGGAATGCTGCTTTTCTTTTGCACCATATGCATGCACCTGTGTGTTCTCACAGTGCAGCTTCTGGAATAAATGACTGTGCTCTGTAACAGCTGTTTGAATAGCGTCCAGTGCTGTTTGTGTGCAAAGAAGCATGAATTCTTGTACCTAAAATACTGGTTTAATGGTACTCAGAGCTGAAGTTAGTTGCAAATCTATCACATTTCTTCAAGCTCTGCTTATGCCCTCTCAGAAGTAGTACAGAGAAATTACATGTTTAAAAATAATTTGTGTTGCTAGCGTCCAAGAAATTGTGACTCAAAGCATTTTGAGACTAATAAAAATACTTATACAGCTTTGACCCTGCTGGGAAGCAAAGTGTAGAGCTATGGGGTCTGTTGTCCAGCCTGTGTAAATGTTACTTCAATTTATATTCTCTGGCATGTTTTCAATATTCAGGCAATATTTTAGATACAGGACTGGAATTGTCTTAAANAAACAAACAACAGATCTGGTTAATCTAATGGTTTGACCTGAGTACTGGTCTTTGAGTGTAAGCACAAATAACACATACAAAACTGCAGGATTTTGTTCCAGTTGACACAACGCAAAATTACATCGTTGACTAGCTTTTCTAGAACTCTAGTTCTTCCATCAGAAATACTGCGCTTTGTGGTTTCAATTTCCATGTGGGTATAACAGATTTGACTTGACTCACCCAGGTAGTCATTGGTTACTGCTCCTACTCCAGACAGCCAAATTCTGGGCAAGTTCCTCTTTAATCAAACAGCTGTTCTGGTTAATAATAGCAGGAATGAGTGCTGCACCCAGATTCTGTGAACCCAGGAGTTAGAAAAAGCCAGTCCTCCACTATTTTAGAAAGCCATGCTCTCCTCTTGTCATCTGCACCTTCACAGGTGTAGAGGAGACCCATTTTTCCCATCTCTTTTTGAGGTTTGAAGTTCTATCTGATTGTTTTAACTCCCCAGGCAATTCTAGTCTATTTGGTATGGTCTTTAATTATAGAAAAGCAGGTAGAAAATGAACACTGACTTAGTCTGTCTTGAAGAATTTGAATAATTTGGTACAAAATGCCAAGAACCAGTAGGATTTTCTGGCATTGAAATGATGAATGTTTAGAAATCATCAGATACATTTTTGTTAAAAGACAAATTGTACATTGCAATGCCTGTTCTGTCCCTAAGTGGAAGTACACTATCATGGTTGAGTGGAATAATTATTTTCCAACATCTAAATTCATAATAACATAGCATGGGGAGCTTTCCTTGTGACTATTCTTAGAAGAAATGTACCACTAATGTAACTTAATATGAGCGTAGCAAAAAAGTAAGGAGGAAAGCTGAGAAATTTTTTTGGTAGTTGAGCATGATACAAAACCCAAAACACCATGAAGACCTCCGTGCTTTCAGTGGCTAAGTGTGAAATAACCAACTGTCAGTAACCAACAGGGGATGTTCATCTGCTGATTCTGTCAGCTCTGCAATTCTGCAATGGTGCTATGGCTGATGTGACAGCTTAGCACATGTGAATTTTCTCATGGGTCTAAAAGCATAGACAGTGAAAGCCCCTCTGCTGCTCTTCTGCTGTCAGAAGCACAGCTGCAGCAGAGGGAGAGGTCATGACTGTCTGGATCATGTCTCAGTGACTGCTGTGGACAGACTCAGAGTGAAGATGGGATAAGGCAGAGCTGGCTTAACAACAGCTTTGTTCCATATCTCTTTACTGCTGAGGACTTCTTGGTCCACAGAGGCCATCTGGTACATGTGTTTGAGTACTGCCCTAGTAGTGTGTGCTGGGCGAAGTTAGTGTGCTCCATGACTGGAGCACAAAATACTTCAGGATGGTGTGCTCGCTGCTACAGTTGAAAGAGCATGGTGCAACTTTGATCTTTTCTTGATTAGGCTAGAGTAGTAGAGGATTTAAAAGAAAGTGGAGAGCACCAGACAATACTGTAACAAGGGGTGGTGGGGGTTTTTAATGGTAATCGTGTTAGTTTATAAATGTAATGAAGAGCAGAAACACATGAAAAGTACACAAGTTGAATATAAATCATCAAATCATGGTTAATTTTGAACAGTTATAATTCCTTTAGTGATAAGGGGTAGAAAAATATGTACATGTCACAAACTCAGTCTCAAAACATTTCTTATGTTTTCAACTAACCTCGTTATTTGGGAGAGCAGAAATAGTTTGAGGCTGAACCAGAGAGACATTGGTACAGCAAACCTGCATGTTGCTCCTGTATGTACCACTGCCTTCAATGAGCAGAGCTCTTTTTTTTTTTTTTTTTTTGGAGTATGTGTCTCTTTAAGCAATTAATAAGCATGTCATCAGTGTGCAGACAGCCTTCCTGGATAGTAAATACTTGAAATGAGACTGCAGTTGCAGTAGATCAAATGCTTCCAATATACCTTGAAAAGAGTTACTGTTAAATCTTGCTTAAGCTACAAAATAAAAGCTAAAAGGAAGATAATGTATGTTAATGTGTTCCATCCTTTTATCTATGGACAATGTTTCTAGTGTCTCTTTCAGCCATAGAGAGGCACTTTAATCCTAGGTCCCTATAGCACCCTTGTTCCCAAACTGTGACAGACTTAGAAACAAAGATTGGCTTTACAAACAAGATCCAATTAGTGACTAAAGAGGAAACATTCTTCTCAGGGTGGATAAGTGTCTGGATGCAGTGAAGAACTGGAAACACTTCTGTGATAATTAGCATTATTCCTTAAGACAGTCTGTAATGAGAAGTTGTTTCCATAGTCTTCTGGGTTCTTTCCATCTATTTCCCAGATATATTAATTGGAGGGTTGGACAGGGTTGAGTAGAGAAGCCTTGTAGTAGTCCTTTACCCCTGCTTTGTGCACAAAGTTAGTGGAACTGGTGCTTACAGCAGTGGAAGCTCTCAGCTGGAAAATGCAGGTGAAGTAATTGCAGGTCAATGTGTGCCCACATACCTGCTGTGTATTGACCATTAATAAATCAGTTCATGCATGTGAATTGGTAGCTCCAGTTTTTGCTACAACTGTAACTGTCTATTCACTTCTCTAAGATGCTCCTTTCCATTTAAATTAAATGTGAGATTTATAGCTGCTTTTCCTGTACTGTGCAGTGATTGAACTTGCTTGGACCCCACGGTTCACTAGAACAATAGAAACCTTTGAATTGCGTGTTCTTCACTAGCGTGGTTCTTCCCTCGTTTTGCAAAGTGACTCACAGGCTAGGACTGCCATAGTTGCCAGAAAATGATGTCATTTGGATACTGTAATATCCCACAAACAAACCAAAGGCTATTTGGAAATGGGACTGACAAGAACAAAAAGGAAATAACTGCATATCAGATGCATATCTCAATTTTCAAATCAGTATAATTGTGTGTGTTATTACCAAATACAGAGGTAGTGCAAAAGGCACAAAGAAAAGCTGCAGTGTTTCTTGAAATGTGTTTTCTGATGACTGCAGAGTGGGTAATCCTGTTCTCTGCTATCTCTCTTGTGCCAGCAGTAGTTCACACAGCCAAGCTGTGTCAGGTCAGGGAATTGATTTGGTCAAGGACTAACATATGTATCTTGTGGTGTTGCATTAGTTCTCAGCAAGATAAGTTCCCTGGTCCCACTCTCCCTACTGTCCCTGGGGCACTCGTGTGGCCAAAAATTGGAGGGGAAATGCAGACAAGAATGAACAGTGGAGAACAGGAAGGAGTGGAAGCACATTAACTTGTCCAGTGGCCATCTATCTGTACTGTAAAGCAACCCTGACATTCTATTCTTAGCCTCACTAGAGTGGTTTGACAGACTTGCCAATGTGTCTAATTTTGACATGAGATCCTTCTTTGCACCCCTTTCCCCCCTCTGACAAATTGTCCAAAAAGACCCAATGTTGTCTTTTTGTGTCCCTTGTGCTGTTATTGGAAGCTGGAGAAGGGCTGTCCTGCCAAGTAACTTGCCATCCTCAGGATGCCTTTGCCACAGTAGTTCACAGCATTCTTACCCTGGCACACAGCAATGGAGATCCTGGCCAGTGCTCTGTGTGGGCAGGTGACATCCACATTAAGTAAGACTAGGGTCTTTTTCTTTGTAAAATGGCAAAGACAAAGGGATCAACAGGTATGATATTGTGGGAAAAACAGTCTCATAAGCACTATCTTTTCCTTTTGTTCCTCTCCTATTGTTGGCAGATGTATCAACTTGAATTCTGTTGGTTTGGGAATATATGTGGAATTTAACTTGCTACTAACCATCATGCTTTCACAGGTCTTACCTGAGTCTAGAATACAGTACACAGTGTATCCTCAAGATAAATGAACTCTGCAGCATATTTCTTATTACTTCATGTCTCTCTGTGTTCTTTATTAAAACTGAACAGTGAATAAAAACTGGCATGTAAACTGACCCACCTGTATTAAGCATGGCACTAAGCAAGATAAGTCTAAATGTTCAGCCTGTGCACTTCATTTCCCTGTGTGATATAGTACTGGCTCTGCCTCTTAGGGTAGTGTGTTTTGCTGCTTCTGCTGCTCCTGATTATTGCAACCAGAATACAAACAGATGTGCCTGGTAAGACCATTAAATACAACGTTTAACTCAAATTCATCATAATTTAAAACTCCTTCAGAAAGAGCTCTTTGCCCTTTGACTGTCCCTAACCTAGATCATATCTTGGACCTGTAGCTTAAAAGGAGTTAGAAGGGCTCATTATTTGGTTGCCTTCTGCTTCTGGAGTGGAATTTCCCATTTATGCATTGATGAGACAGGTACCATGAAAAGAGATTACCCTTCCACCAGCCAGTAACTAAAGAACAATGAATATTGTTCACCCTGATGCAGATAATTTTTCTTCATAGGTCAGAAATGCATTGCCAAAGAGATGTTCCCTGTGCCTGGTTTTACACAGATGTAAAAACACCAAACAAAGCCATAAATCAAATGTGTCAGGCATCAGGAAAGCAAATTACTGAACTGATACAATTTATGCAAAACTAAAATGGTTAAAATGCATTCCTCTTCAGTCATTTAAATATTTCAGGCCCTGACCCAGAGTTGGATCCACATTACGTCATTATTTCTAGATCTTTTTGAGTGTCAGAAGCACTCTGCTTTCCCTTGACATGCACAGTCTCCTCACTGAAAACTCTGGCAATGCAAACTCATATTCATTGAGCAGAGCTGAAACAATTTCTATTCTGAAAATGGAGCATCATGGTGACAAGATCTGTGGATTCAAAACTGGCTAACTGCAGGACTGCTGAGCAGCCTTATGCAAGTGCTTGTAAGCCTACATACTACTAATAGAAGTTACTACAATATTTAAAATGTAAAATTTATTTTCAATCTTGTTAAAGTGGAATGGATGGAGTTATAATTTTTGTTGAAAAAGAAACCAACTACTTTTTCTAGCTTTTTGAGAAGATACAAAATGAAAGCAGTGGCACTTGCTGGAAAATTAGCATTAAGTTTTATCATGTAGATATTTTGTTATTGAAAATTAAGTTCCTTTGATGGAGGACCAAGAAGAGACAATGATTTCCTTAAAATGAAGAACAATAATTGTGTATAGGTTAGGCTTTGTTCCTACATATAGCATTGCTATTTCATCTAAATAACAGAAATTGATGCAACACAAAGGTGGCTTTTGATTCTGGCCAATGTTTAATGGTGGTAATTGGCAATACAAAGACAGTGTTTCAATTTTGTTTGCCACCATTTTCTAGTAAAACTCCTTAAAATAGAGGCAGATGCATGGTTACTGCTATACAGCAATCACTCTAATGTATGGTTCTGTCCTTTAAATAAGCAAATATTTTAAATTAAAATTTTTAAAAAGTCGGTATAAAGTTTGTTTGATTGAGAGCTCCATAGAAATGGCAAAAAAATTTGCACATAGTAAAATCTAGTTAATGATAACACCCAGCATGAGACTGGAAGTTGTTCATTTGCCAGTAAGCACTGCCAGCAGTAGAATACAGAGCTACTGGAATCAGTTTAAAAAGGGAATGCATGAAAAAAACTGATAACTTTCTGAAAAAAAAAAAATAAAAATTAATCTAAGTTTAGTCTCTCTCTAAATCTACAGTTTTCTTAACTGTTTCTTGTTCCACACAGTTGGTGTTTATCTTTTCAGTTGTTGTAAATACTTCACCCTGAGATGTGGTATGCTTGACATATAGCATTGCAATGGCAAGGAAGGGTTTTTTGCAAAGCAAGCCAGAATGGAGTAGAGAGGCAATGTTTACATAAAGTAAGCTGTGTGAAAGGAGCATGCTATAATTCAAGTATAACATATATATTTATAAATGTAGAATGTAGCTGCTCAGGATTTTGCTAATAAACTGTTTGTATCATAAGACTACATCTGCCACCAGAGTGGTAGTGAAAAGACAGCTTCTATTACATATAACATGTTTGTAAATCAATTGGTAAGGGGAAAAAAACCCAAACTTCTTTCTGGAGGATAAATGATTACACTCTTTCCCTGGCCAGCCATGGCGAAGACAAAGTATTTTTGTGCAGATATGTAGAAGAGAGTAATTTCTAGCTTTTTGTCTGAGAAAAGGGGCTATCTTTGCATTAGGACGTTATGCCATGTGCATGCTGGGGATATTCTGCTATTTTTTATAGAGACAAGAGAAGTAAAGACTTGCTGTGATCAGTGGATGAATAAAAGAATTAGTCTAATACTTCTTACAAAAACAGGTTCATTGTCTGTTACCGTGCATGAATATAATTTATTTTTGTTGAATGGCAATGTAATGTGTAAGAGGATTAATGGAAAAACAGTTGCTGTTAAATACTTTGGTTGCCAGTAGCCTCTGAGTGAGTTCATCAAAGTTTCTATTCAGGCAGGACCTGTGCATCCCGTTTGGCTCATTAGGTTCTATGTATGCTTTGTTTTACTTTTTTTCCTCCAGCCCACATCTTAAATTATCACCTTGATATGCTTGCAGACAGCAGTGTCCACCAGAGGTATAGCACCAGTGATCAATGTTGGTAGGGTGTTCAGTCACTGGGTGTGCAACACAGAGGGTTTGCTCAGCTCTTGAATGCCCTTTGGCCAGGCACTTATTTGACTGCCATGCCCCAGATACTTTTAAGCTGGCATCAAAATTCCTTGAATGTCTTTTTGTGTGTTTCTATAAACATTCTTCCCACTTAGGTACTGAATTTACAGGTTACATTAAAGAATTCAGTAGTACTGTGTTTGTTTTCCTCTGTATGAATGATGGTTCATCCCCTTCATGAGAAGCCTATTTCTGATAGATCCATAACAGCTGAAATGTAGTTTTGACGATTTTCTCTTATTTTTACACTGTCTTTTTGTTTGTTTGGTTTGGTTTTGGTGTGTTTTTGTTTGTTTGTTTTTCTTTTAAAAGAAGCATTCAGCATGCTATTGCATAGTCTCAGTAGGCCTTATCCTATGTGTGGTGTTGTGGTGGCAGGGGTACAAGGAAGGATGCATGCAGATATCTTCTGAAGACAGTTTTTGAATTTCATGGGACTGGACATTTGACACTGGGATAAAAACCTACAGTCTTCTGATAGCAAGTACATTGAAAGTAGCTGAATGCCTAAGTTTGGATTCTGTTGCAAAGGTTTGCCTCATTTGAGAACTTGATGCTGTGGGAGATGGGGGCACTTGGTCTTTAGATGAGGTATTACTTGGCAACCAGATGGAGTTCTGCTGTTCCCTTTAGGAGAAACTCGCCTATTGTAGTGCGGTGAAGGAAACATAATGCAAGTCTGCACAACCTGGAAATGGCTGTCTCCACAAATGTCTCCTGCTTGTAACATGGTACTAGAAGCAGACAAAGTTCTAGTGGCTGACTCTGTTATGAGGGAGCAAGTAGGGCAAGAGGATTATGCTAGTTCCCTTTTTCTTGTGTTTGAAGTAGATGACAGTTGTTGTGAGAGCCTTTGGGTGTTTTTGCAGCCTAGCAAGAAAAAATAACTTGCACCTCTGCATATGAAACTTCTGCTACAGTGAACATGGAACTTCTGCTGGGCTTTTCATTTCATTGCAAAAACACTTGCGCTCCTGAGATCAGTAGGCTAACTCTATGTTCAAAATTAGGAGCAACAGGACTGTCAAGTTTCTTTGAATATACATATTAGTTCTCCTGAGGAAGAAGTGTGGAGATATAGGGACTGTGTTGCATCTTCGTATGGAAAGCTGAAGTAAAATATACTACTTAAGGATTTGGTCAGGTATCAAAGAAAGTGTGTCAAAGTTCTGTAAGACATTTTTTAAAACCTTATATGAAGAGAAATGTCTAAGGATTAAGGTGCTCTGTGTCAGTTAGAACTGTCCATTCCTTCAGTTTCAACTTATATCTCTTGGAATATGTGCACAGTTATACTATACTCTCTTTTGGGCCCTTCCCTCATTTTGTAAGTATTTCTTGAGCAATTATAGTTCACTATTTCAGCAAAACCTACTGTGACCCTGGGCAATTCCCCTCCCTTGGTTAAGCATTTCTTCCGGTGCTCACATGCAGACTTCTGACAATACCAACTGAGTTGATGTGAGTGTATGGATTTTTAGTATTCCTTAGAGATGGGCAAATCTTATGTTTGCTGGGCCACTGCTCCATCTTGTTCTTGACCTGGGCTAAGGGTCACAACCCTCCACAGCCTTTTAAAACCCCTGTCAGCATGGTCTACCAGGCTTTCTCTTCCTTACTGTAAATCTTGCTATCCTGGTGTTCATCCTGTGGGTTTCCCTTAACTGGCTACTGCTGTGGTTGGCTCTTCCTGCCCATTTCTGTTGTTGACAGGAACTGTTTGGCATGGTGACAGTTGTACTCCTCTTTCCGTCCCCTGTGGCAGTTGCTTTCCCAGCACTGGTGGATGACTATTGTCTTCATGCTCTCCGTTGCTGCCTTGCTTGGCACTGTGCAGGCTAGTCAATTCATGCTGCATAAGAGATTGCCATGAAAGCTAGTAGCATCTGTATGGTTCTCTTACAGGAGGCCTCGTGCTGCCCATGATGGCCAGGCTCTGCAGAGTGCTACTGCCAGTAGCTCAAAATACATGAGCCCTTCTAAAACCAAACCAAAGCATGCCCTAAAAATTACAGGATCAAGTCAGGATCCAGTTTTAGTGTTGTGTGGCAGCAGCATCTTCCTGGACTCTGAATGGCACTGTGCAGATGCTGTACTTGATTTGGATAAAGTAAATAGAAATGGGAAGAGGAGCACATTCGCAGGTCAAAATAGCATCCTAAGTCGCTTAGGTGTAGGGCTGAGAGTTAACAAGTTGTGATGGTTTGCTGATTAACTTGATCAAAGTAACTAGGTCATTAATAGGCTTGGCAGCAAGGTAAATTGACTTAAAATATCTTTTGGTTCAAGTTCATGTGTGTAGGGGATTATTTTTTTTTCTGTGTTAATTGCTTGCTGACTGTAGATTAGAGACCTTGAGATAAATGTTGTTTATGAAAAAAGCAAGAAAGAGCTCCTGTAGAGCATTTCAATGTTTGTTCCTCCTTGTCATCTTTCTGTGGTAATGGTAAAGTGAGCAGCACCAGCATAAAAATTAGTTTCCTAATGAAAGATGCTGAGAAGAATGCCTGGATGTCTGCCTTGTGTTTCACTTTGATTTCAAAATAAGAATGACTATCACTACTTCTATTTCCCATTACAGAGTTTTCTATGCTAATTCCTGTGCCTGAAAGCACTTGGAGATATTGGAGGTGCTACAGGAGTATTTTCAAATAAGGCATTGTGTTGGTTGAAGAAGTATCCATTGAGCTTCTCTGCAGCCTTTTATTTTTCAGAAGCTACTTCTATAGAAATGGATGAGCAAACCATTCTATAGGGTTTGTGCACTTAAAGGTTTCCTAGAGGGTTAGAGCATGCTGAAACCTCTCTGGAAACACAGCCGTAGTTCATAATCTCCACAACAGGTTTGAAATAGTCTCTAAAACTCATCAGTTTTTACTTCTGCTTTCAAATTTCTTGCAGTTTTATTTCCTCTTTATGCATGAACAGGGAAACAGAGAAGCATTTTGTTTTACATTTACCACTTTGCATAAAACATTGTGGATTTCCATAAGTAATCTTAAACATCCAATATTGGGTTTAATAAGACTTTTCTTGCATATGGCATTTTGTGTTTAAACAGTGTGATCGGTAATGACAATAGCATTCTGGCTGGGGTTGTACAACTGCTGTGTACACCATTTGGCTTAGGGTACCACTGACAAGGAATTGCCTGCCTCTTTGCTTTTTTGCTGCTGGTTGACAAGGTGACACTGAATATGCAGAAACATTCATGGCTTGTCCTGAATGGCAGTTACAGTGGGAATGGTGTTATAGGACATCAGAGCCTTGGTCAGCTGTGGACATGTGGTGATTGTTACTCAATGAGTTAGCCAGAGAATGAGGGCTACCTGGGGGAAACCAGCCAGTCGTGTAGGTACTGATAGATAGTTTGCCCATTCAAATTACTGAAACTTTTTTTTTCTTTTTGACAGGATAAAAGAATGTATTTTTATGCCATGGTATTTGGAGTCATGGCGGGGAGAGAGGCGGGGAGCAGAAGGGTAGGGGAAAGTGTCCTTGTTAGTCTGCTTTTACCAGTCCCTAATGTCTTGTCTGGTGACTGGAAAGCTCTTATCTGATTAAGTATTTCTTATACCTCTCTTACTGTCTTGAGTAACTTAGATACTGGGACATAGATGACAGATTCTTATCACTTGGTGAGTACTCTGATAGGGGTATATCACTGTTTGTTCTCAGAGAAGAGATTGTCTTCTGTACACAGATGTTGGGATGGTGATCTCAAAACCCCTACACTGGAATGCTGTCACCAGACACGGGGTATTTGTTGCATGACACGATTAATTGCACTGTTAAATTTTTACCATGTTGATTGCTATCGGTTTTTTCTTCTTATTCTAGGCTTTGAACTACAGCTTAGCTTTCATGCTGTCCTATTGCTACCTTATTACATTAATACAAGCTTTCCAAGTAACATTTTAGAGTTTTGCAGCTAAAACTTGTTCTACGGCTTGATTTCTCCAGTCCATTTTCTTAAAGGAATGGGTTTATTTCTGTCTTTTAAATGCTGCCTAGAAAGATGTTAGAAATAGCTGTGACTATTTTATGTAGGTTTTAGTTATATGTTCTCAAGAAAAATTCCAACTTGCACTGGAAAAACTGCAGCCAGGTCTTCTGCAAGAGCTCATGTCTAAATAGCATAGCATATAGAAATTTTGGTTATGATTTTTAAGGTAAATTAGTGTTAGCTGTCTGCCTCAGCTCTCTGTAAAAAAACACCACAGTTTTGAAAATGGCAAAATTTTATAGTCCAAAAGATCCAAAGCTTTGCTCAGCAGTTATTAGTTTATGTTCTGGTGATACAGTTGAGGCTGTAGAGCATTTTGCTGTTTTTTTTTGTTACAGAGAGGCTGCTTATCCTCACCAGTGTAAAGCAACACAATCAATTTCTCAGGGGCTCCTTTCTTCATGGATTATTAAATACTTTTATACTGCTGCCTACATTTTTCTCTTCCACAGCAGGCCTGGTTTGTATGCATATGCTTCTCATAACTTTATAGATTGCCAATGAGTGGGTAAGGGAGTACTGTCTTTCCAGCCACTGAGGGTGGAGGAGGGCATTTCTTGCATAACCATGGGAAGAAGAAAATAGGAAAAGGTAACTGTAGGTGCTGTGAATGACATTTTTCACCTAAAAGCCTTAGTTTCACCTTTGGTCTTCTATCTTGTGTCTCTTTTTGACATGGGACAAAGTTTAAACTCCTTCTTGCTGCCGTTTAGCAGAGTTTACATAACACTAAATGCTTTGAACAGCAGCTCAGCCTTTCACAAGCTGGCTCTTTAAGTCTTTTCACTTATTTAACATCTTGTTCTCTCATCCATGTTTTTTAATTCTGACTTGGCTGCTGTCCTGCACCTTTCTTTAAGAGTCCCAGCTGCCTGTCTAGTAGATGTACTACTTGGATTATTTCTGTGGTTTCTGTACCTGCATACTTGTTGCTAATTGCTTTCACAAAACTAACCTTTGTCAGATATTAGACAGTAAGATATAGATGTCCACATCTCATCCAGTGGAGTTGAACTGGTCAAGGAATCAGAACAACACTCTGCATCCTGCCATGTTTGAGTCTGGTTCCTTCCTCTGACATAGGTCTTCTGTGTGGCCTCAACGTGGTCTTTAGTCTGCACCTCCTTTGGGGGTTTCTGCTGATCCAGCTGCATTAGTTACCAAGTTAAGTGTGCAGGAGTGCAAACAGCTGTGTCCTTCTGTTGCTGGTCTTGGATCTCAAACGTGACTTTAACACCCACACAACATACAAGCTTCTGTGTTGAAACTGCACTGGAGGTGCTCCCCTGGGTCACTTTTCTACCCTAGAAAAGTGTGTTTATTATAGACGTGGTAGTAATGCTTATGCCTGTCCTCTTACCGGAAAAGAGTAACAGCTTGAACTGCTGAGGACTGAAGTTTGCATGGAAGGCACTTTGCAGGGATAACAAGCAAACACACAGAATATTAGATCTTGATGTAAAAGTGACTGTACTGTTTTGATGTTTCTTTAGCTATCCTTCCTGTGTCACTAGCTTGACAGAAGCTGGAAACAGCACATCTGACAATGCAGTGGATTTTGGGAAGGGGTTAACAAAAGATGCATATTTCCTAATGGACAGGTGTGGTTTGGTTTTTGTAGAAGCTTTATCAAAATGACTGTTCACAGAAACTACAGCTCTATTTTTTATGGATTTGGATAGTAATTACTCCCCTGGCAGGCTATGGACTTTGGTTAAATACTTACTGTAACTGTAACTTAAGATTAGTAGGACTATTGTGTGAAGGACTGAAGTGTGAAGGTTATTTCAAGGATTCATTACTGGTTATTTTACGGCAACATTTCTTCTGCTTGCCAATGGCCTGTATCCTTTGCTATACTTCTGCTCAAGTGGATTGCTTGGAAGACTATGAGATTATTCCAGGCCAGAATCTTTTTAATTGGTAAATCTGAAATACCATATGCTGTTTTAAGAGGATGCCTTAAACTGTATTACCATACTGCAGCTATAGAAGACACAATAGAGCAAAGCAAACAGCAGTACCATGTAGAATACAGTATAGTGTGCAAGTCTAATCTATTACCTTGGAGTCTGTGTAGTGTTTTCCTAAAGCAAAAATGGTGTGTTTGAGGGAATAACTTGTTTTGCAATGTTTCCACATGAACAAATGCTTTACTGTATAAAAATGCTTTTATTGCTGTGTCTGCTTCTGTTTATCAAATCAATGTCTGCATAGACTGGTGAAAATGAAGTTAGATTAATTAATATACCAAATTCTCTCTTTTTCAGATAAAAGCATTATTTTATTTGTAGGGATACGAATTTTTTATTGCATGTAGGACTTGCTACAGAACTTGTGCCTGTGCTACCTAAAATTTCATTAGTGATTTGAGTCTGTCATCTGTCTGAAATTATGCTTTCCAGGGGCCACTGAGCCACTACTGCCAGACTAACACAGGAAATACTTGGGTTTCTGCTGCTGTGGTCTCTGCCGCCTTTTGGAAGAGAAGGCTATTAAAACAGGTCTAGACGCTGCAGCTGGGTGATGCTCTGAGTTGTGTTAACTTAATTGCACAAGGTTTGCAAGGTTTTTAGGAAAGGACTGCTCTGTTTCATTCTTTTTTCCTTTTTCATCCCAACGAAAAGCCAGTTCTTCCCATAAAAAGGGGTACTTCAGACCACACTTTCTGCAGATGCTTTTTCTCCTCTGAGACATTTGAACACTGTCATAATATTTCCACCACATTTACTTAGGTAACCTGTTGAGTAGTATTGTTTCTGCTGAGAAGAATCAGGTGAAGTTTCTTAGGAAGACATACTTGCTGTGTGGCTGTTCAGCCTCCACCACCGTGGCGAGTTCCCTTCCCAGCACTGCTCTTTCTCCTGCCTCTTCAGCTTTTGTCTCCAGACCCTGGCAACTTGGAGCCAAGCCAAGAGCAGGGGGAAAAGATGAGGTATCCCTGTGGCCATCAGCCTGGGCTTTGTTAGCATTGGCCCCCACTCAGCAGTGTTATCGCGCGTAGCAGTCCTGGAGTTTGTGGTTGATACCCGGTGCTAAATCTTACTGTCTCTGCAAAAAGAGAAGACAGCAAAACAAAGTCTTTCTGATAGCAAAGGTTGCAGACTGTTCTGAAACACATGCATGTGTGTTTTTGTTGCCTGTTGTGGTGTTGCTGGAGAGTCTGTTATTACCCCACCAAAGGACTGCTGAGTAAACAGGACTTGGCTGCTACTGGGTGCCCAGCAGCCTGAGATGGCTGTGAGGCCATGCCAGGGCTTCAGAGCAGGCTTCTGAGCAACACCTTGCCTTGTGGACTTTAATCACTGATTAACCCACATAAAGGGTGGTTGGAATAAAACAGATTAAACCAGCACACAGTATCTGTGCTGCCATCTTGTGAACCAGAATTTTAAAACACCTTTAAGATTATTTTGTAAATACAGCAGTGTTGTCATGGCAGCAAATATCTGGTGTGGAAAAATGTTGCTGACATGATTTATTGCTGGTCTAGTGTGCTATACAGGGCAGGCAAGTCATCAGTGCTGCTTGCTTCTATTCATCTGAATTGAATATGAAGTGCATCAGAAGGGCTTTGATCAGGGAAATGAATGTCGCAACAAACTTCATGCCAGTGTGCACAACTCAACCAAATGTGCAGTGAGATCTGTATTGTTTTAACACTTATACACAAAGAATCCATACATGAATGTTTCACAGCTTTCAACGTAGCTGTTGCTGAAAGTCAGTATCCTCCCTGGTGAGAACGTAATTGCAAAAAGTTGAGATGCTGTTAAATCTAACACTAGTTGGAGAGCCAGAGATACGCAATTTGAATTTGAACTGATTTATGGAAGTGTAAAAAAAAAACCTGACAACTGCAAGTTAATCAAAACTCTTGCTAAAGGACTTGGCACTTACTTTATGTGCTGAAGTTCTGATATCTTGCATAGCCAAGTTATCTGTGTTGTCCTCCATGTTGCTACCTTCATGTTAGTTCTTTTATGCAACATAGGGCAACTGGTCACCGGGATGACTTGTATTCCACCTTTCTTCACCACACTGCTCTGGTGATCCACAATCACAAAATTTGATTTCCTTCAGGCTGTAGTGGTTTGACTCTAGCTGGACACCAGACCAGACACCCACTAAAGCCTCTCTATACTCCCCTCTGCAGCTGGGTAGGAGAGAGAAAGTAAGATAAAGGGTTCATGGCTACAGGAAAGAGATCACTTACCAGACAGTATCACAGACAAAACAGACTCAAATTGGGGATATTAACTGAATTTATTACTAATAAAATCAGAGCAGGATAATGAGAAGTAAAATAAATCTTAAAAACACCTTCCTCTACCCCTCCCTCCTTCCCAAATCCTACCTCCTCTCACACAGTGGCACAGGGAAATTGGGAATGGGGGTTATGGTCAATCCATCCCAGGTTGTTTCTGCCACTGATCAGGAAGAAGAGTCCTTCCGCTGCTCCGGTCTGGGGTGCCTCCCATGGGAGACAGTCTTCCATGACCTTACCTTCAACGTGAGTCCATCCTACGGGCAACAGTTCTCCTTGAACTTCTCAAGCATGGGTCACTCTTCCGTGGGTTGCAGTTTTTCAGGCACAGGCTGCTCCAGAGTGGGTCCCTCATAAGGTCACAAGTCCTACCAGGAAAGCTGCTCCAGCATGGGCTCCACTCTCCACAGGTCAGCAGGTCCCTATCATGAGCAAACTCCAGCACAAGTTTCCTCACAGGTTCACAGCCCTCTCTCAAGCATCTTTTTGCTCCAGCACGGGTCTTCTCCACAGGCTGCAGGTGGATCTCTGCNAGAGCAGGATAATGAGAAGTAAAATAAATCTTAAAAACACCTTCCTCTACCCCTCCCTCCTTCCCAAATCCTACCTCCTCTCACACAGTGGCACAGGGAAATTGGGAATGGGGGTTATGGTCAATCCATCCCAGGTTGTTTCTGCCACTGATCAGGAAGAAGAGTCCTTCCGCTGCTCCGGTCTGGGGTGCCTCCCATGGGAGACAGTCTTCCATGACCTTACCTTCAACGTGAGTCCATCCTACGGGCAACAGTTCTCCTTGAACTTCTCAAGCATGGGTCACTCTTCCGTGGGTTGCAGTTTTTCAGGCACAGGCTGCTCCAGAGTGGGTCCCTCATAAGGTCACAAGTCCTACCAGGAAAGCTGCTCCAGCATGGGCTCCACTCTCCACAGGTCAGCAGGTCCCTATCATGAGCAAACTCCAGCACAAGTTTCCTCACAGGTTCACAGCCCTCTCTCAAGCATCTTTTTGCTCCAGCACGGGTCTTCTCCACAGGCTGCAGGTGGATCTCTGCCTCCCCCTGGGACACAGCTGCCTCACCGTGGTCTTCACCACAGGCTGCAGGGGAATCTCAGCTCGGGCACCTGGAGCACCTTCTTCTCCTCTTCCTCCACCACTGACCTTGGTGTCTGCATAGTTCTTCTTGCATATTCTCATTCCTCTCTTCTCTGGCCACAATTACATCTGTGCAATAACTTTTTTTTTTCTTCTTAAATATGTTATCACAGAGGCGTTACCACCATTTCTGATTGGCCCAGCCTTGGCCAGCGGCACGTCCGTCTTGGAGCCGCCTGGCACTGGCTCTGCCGGACATGGAGGAAGCTTCTAGCAGCTTCTCGCAGAAGCCACCTCTGTGGCCCCTCCGCTGCCAAAACCTGGCCATGCAAACCTAATACACAGACAAAGTAAGTTTTTAGGATGGATAAAACTTGGGATGCAGTAGGAGGTGTCACTGGAGTATGAATCTAGAGCCTCAGATTTAGAAGACAATTTTTGCAGGCTATCTGGCTCCAGGACTAAGTTGGCAGCAGAGGGCTCTAGCTCTGACTTGAGATAAGGCACCCAGATGTAAGGAAAGTTTGGGGCTGAATGCACCAGAACATGAGGGGGAAAAAAGAGGTCTAAAGAAAGTAATTTTCTCAGCTGCCCACTAGGCTCTTCACAACCTCAAAGTCAAGCCTCCAAGCTCATGCATTTTTTTTATACAAGTCACAT
>VXBX01009237.1:20419-83665 GCA_013400415.1 Scytalopus superciliaris
TTTTTATACAAGTCACATTTTTTGCCATGATGATATTCAAATTGTATGTATCTATTTTCATGGAATGGCTGGAAGTTTTGCATGGATTTGCTCTGTGGCTCTTTGCGAAATAACCTTTTCCTAAGGTTTCTGGCTTAGGAGATGTATCGTGCTAAAACTTTCAGTGCAATAAAAACAAATTCCAAAGTTAGCATACAGGTTTTCTTTATAAACAATTCAACACTACAACCACCCCCCAGCACTCAGCCAAACAACACACCTAGGTTACTTCTGCTGCTCTCAAGCTCCTTTATAAAACAGTATTTAAGGGAATATTGGCAGGCAAAAATATCAGTGTCTTTTTTTTTTTTTTTTTAATTAAAAAAGCAAATGAGTTAAAATATGAGATTTGTTAACAAATATTTGGATTCAGAAAATAGAGACATAGTAATGTGGAACTTTAAATTATGAATACACGTGCTTCAGACTGTATATTTCCGAATATTTTCAAGTAAAAGTTTTGATTTAAAAATAATCCCACCAATTCACAGACAGTTTTTGAGTGTTTCTTTGGAATCAGATGGCCCCATTGCAGTATTTAGATCAGCAGCTTGTTTCACTCGTGCTGAACTAGACTGAAAAGCTGTCGTTGTGAGGCAGGGAGGTAGTAAATGAGTGGTAACTTATCTTTACCTTCACTTCACCTTTTTCATAGTGGCATGCAGTGCTCTGAACTTCAGCTCTGGAGTCCCATCTTTTCTTTTCTGATGACTTGTTTCCCACAAGGTGTAAACCTGGTGCCCTTGAGTCCACATCTTGCAGCACAAATCCAAAAGGGCAGGCTAGCACAAGTATAAATTTTGCTGCAATACTTGTTGTGTGCTGAAAGTGATGGGCTCTGGGTGGGTTGTACAATGTTTTCTCTTTTCTCTGCTGAACAGACTTCATCGTGTTCAGTCTGTGTGTGTTTGTGCTTTGCTGACCACACAGACTGTCAATGACAACTTCATAAGTGGCTGAGTTCATAGTGCAGCACTGGTGCTTCCAGTTCCCTTGACCTTGCCTTGAATGAGATTCAGCTTTTTTTTTATTTTAAAGTGCAAGTCTGAGCCAATTGTACTGCTGCTGTTTTGACAGAATGACAGAATGGTTAAGGTTTGGAGGGATCATCTGGTCCAACCTCCCTGCTCAAGCAGGGTCATCTCAGAGGGCATGGCATGGGATTGCATCCAGATAGTTCTTGAATATCTCCAGTGAGGGAGACTCAGCAACCTCTCTGGCAATCAGTGCATGATCAAATGTGAAAACTATATCTCTTGGTGAGCAGCATGCTCTTTACTGCTCTTACATCTGGCATAGAAGTCACTGTTGTTATCTTGCCGGAAATTCACTGCTGAGTGGCTCTGCTTCAGATTGTCAAGAGTTAAAACAGAATTGAGTAAAGCAAAAAGAAATTGTACCTCAAAACTCACTCCTGGCAGACTCTCCAGTGCTATGTATTGGACCTTAGGTTTTGAAGATATATATCCATTGATCAGATCTAATTTTTTGTTTGTTTTTTTTGGAGAGGGGTTTCAGTTTGTTTTTTTCCTTATGCAAATCCTTTGTTTCTGTGCTGGCAAGTACTGCAGTATTATGAAAATAAAAGTAGGCTGTACTTATACACACTGGTGTATGATCCCAAGAATCTAGCTTTAGGAAAAGATCTGCTTATGTATGTTTGACTCAAATGATAAAACTAAAACTGACATAGCTCTGCAGCACTGTTCAAACGATAGCTAATTGTTGATGGTGCTACCCAGAACTTCAGTGATACTCTGTAGCTCTGTGTACTCTGCCTCCTGAGATTGACTTTTGTCCCTCCACCATGGAGAGGGGTTTGCAATTAGCTTTGAGTGACCAAATCAGCTGTCATGTTCACCACTGTATCAGTTTTTCATGGCATACCTCTTTCAGTAAGTTAAAGTTATTAAAAGCACAGTATTAGTTATAGGATTGCTGTAAAAAAAGAAATGGCAGAAATGCATGTGCACACTTGATAACTGTAATAGTCATTCCACAAGCCTCATACTGAAGAAAAACGTACCATGTAAAATTGGCTTATAGCCCCTTCATCTTGTATGGCAGTGCTGTTAACTACTTTTTTTGAGCAACAGTTTCTGCAACAGCCTTAAATCTGATGCTGATGCTGCAGTTCTGTGTGCTCAGGAAAACACTGGGTGAGCCAAAGGCAATGCTGCTTCTTTAGCCCTGAAGAAAAACAAATTGCTCCAAAGGTAGCTATAAATCCTTAATGTCACACTGATACTCTCTGCTTCGCTTAAAGAAACGAAAGTACAAGGATTTCTAGTTTTCTCAGCCCAGTATGCTCCTGCTGACAGCACCATGTCATATAATAACCTTCATAAACTTGGCAAACTATGTCTTAAAAAGTGGAACCTCACAAGGTTGGAAGTAATGCTGCTTTCTGTTTAAAACCACAATTGCCTTTTAACTGAATCATGTAAAGGGAACAAAACTTCTGTAATTGCAAGAAACATGGGGGAGAAAAGTCCTACAGATGTGTTGGCTGACAGGAAGTTCAACATGACCCAGCACTGTGCTCTTGCAGGCCAGAAAGACAATGGTGTCCTGGGCTGCATCAAAAGCAGCAATGGGCAGCACGTCAAGGGAGATGATTCTGCTCCTCTGTTCTGCTCTGGTGTGACCCCATCCAGCTCTGGGGTCCTCAGCACAAGAAAGACATGACTTGCTCTGGCAGGTCCTAGGGGAGGGCCACAAAAGTTATCAGAGGGCTGGAACACTCCTCTTGTGAGGACAGGCTTCATCTGGGAGAGAGCTGGGGTTGTTCTGTCTGGAGAAGAGAAGGCTCTGGAGAGAACCCATAGCAGCTTCCAGTAGCTACAGGGGACCTAGAAGACAGCTGAGGAAGGACATTTTATAAAGTCATGCAGTAGATGGACAAGGGGTAATGATAGAGAAAGGGTAGGTTTACGTTAGTTATTAGGAGAATGTTCTTTACTGTGAGGGTGGTGAAGCAGTAGCACAGATTGTCTAGAGAAGTGTGGATGCCCCATACCTGGGAGTGTTCAAGGCCAGGCTGGATGGGGTTTTGAGCAACCTGGTTTACTGGAAGGTGTCCCTGCCTGTGGCAGAGGGTTTGGAACTAGCTGATCTATAAAGTCCCTTCCAATCTAAATTAATCCATGATTCTATGATGTCTCAAGAAAGTCTAAGAGAGAATAACAGAACTGAGCAGCCCTTCACATAACGAACTTAGAAGGTTGGTTTTTTATTAGCAGGATTTAATTCAGATCCTGAGTTTTTTCCTTCCTCTAATTAAACATGTGCAAAACAGAATAAATTCTTTCTCAGTAGATCTTGTTGTAGCTAAGTTCTACAATTTCCAGACATTGGTGAAACATATCTTACACGTAATAGAGCTATAGCTATGTTCTCAGTCTTGGATATTGATTACCAAATGCTGTAAGTTATAGTTGACCTATTGCTGACCTCTGACTTTTTCTAGAAGAGATATAACCTAGAGATTTTTGGCTATAAATGGAAAGAAACTCTGCATGTTTCAGGTCTGCTCCACTTCTCTATATTTCCTCCCCCAGTTTTTCCCCACTGAGCAACTAACATTCTCCTTCTAAAAAGAGATTTGTTTCCTTGTATGTTTATCAGGACTTGTTGTTTTGACAACAGTATTCTACCTTACTATTTTTCTTCTTTATTTGTGTTCTCATACTATTTCCTGTTTGTTTCTCAGGATACTGCATTTACCCACAAGACAGGGTGGCCTCCTTATCCAGAACAATATGGTTCTAGATTAATCTTAAAGGCTCATCACTATGCTAGGAAAAAATCCACAGCAGTTTTACTGTTGTTGAATTACAGGAGGTTTGAAAATCTGAGGTGTAGCTTTTACTTTGGATCAGCATTTCATTTAAAGTGTGAAGAATGACTCACTGTTATATGTACATACCACATTTTTGTACTGTAAGGAAGAAATCTGGCGAAGCACATATGTGTATCTTCAAAAACAGTTCCAGTGTAATACTTCCTTTGTGCCTCAGACTGAAGATGTCAGAAAAATCTTTTCATTACAAAAATGAGAATTAGAAGTGCAAAGAATCTATTGTAAGGCACAAAATGCTGCTCTGGGCATACAGTTCGTATGGAGACGGTCCATTGAAACATCAGAGTTAGCTTCAATTCATCATGAATATCTCCGGTCTCTCAGCAAGCTTCTCCTGCTTATCTGTACAACTTTTTTTCTAGAAGACACATTCTAGGAAATAAATTCTTTAGGAAAAGCTAACCGGCTTATGTGAACACCACATTTGCCTGGAACACACTTTCTTTATTTATTCTTCCTTGTCTTCTTTTTCGGAGAGGACGAGTGTTGTGATGTTTTGACTTCTATTTAATCTATAAAATAGTAGTAAGGATGACTTTTGGGACCCTTGGCATGGACCTGTAACATATGAACATGCAGCACAGGATGGAGCCAGGAAGCTCATCAGGAATATGATTGACCTCACTGAAGCAGCCTTTACACTGCAAAATACAGTTCTTCTAACAATACTTGCTCTATGCAGTTTTCTGTGATACTGTCTTAGATTTATGGGTGTTGGTTTTCTAAAGAGCTATTTGGGTAGTCTGTGCTTCAGTGAAACAACTTTCACATGTCTTGTAACAAATCCAAAAGTGTAATGGAGTAGGACATTTGTCTAGCGTTTAAATGTGAAACAAAATGATGTAGTGAGCTTTTTTCTTCTTCATGGTGGAGTAAAAACTGGCTTGTTTTCAACTTGGATCCAAGTTTTCTGGTTTCCTAAGTCACCCCTTTGAAGGTGATCTTAGGCTTGTAATGGTGTCGTGCTTACAGTGACACTGCATTAGTGACAGTAAGCAAAGGAAGAAAAGAACTTTGTTCTTGCCCTTCAGCTTTCTTCTTTGTATTGATATCAATGTCTTAACAGTAATAGAGATTGACTGAGCAAAATAATAAATAAAAATAAAAAAACCTGGAAAGAACTGAGCAGACTTAAAGCTCTTGTAATGTGATTTAGCTGCTAGAAATAAGAATAATATCACAGGGCCAAAACACTTGGACCACCAACACAAGGAGCTTCTGGTCCAGTGATTAGGATACTAATAGCTTTCAGGAGTGCCTTGTAAGCAATTTCTCTATGCTACTCACTATAAACATGCTGGATAATACGGGTTTGTGTCTGTTATTTGCCTTCTGAACTGTTTATGCATTAAATTAATTACTGTTTTCTATCTGGTACCATGTCTATCACATCTTAAGCCTCAAATACTTTATTAGTTTACCACTTTGGAGGCGTTAGTCACTGTCACTAACAAGAAGCCATATTTCAGCCAGCTTACTGCGTGGCAGAGCTCAAATGCATGAAGTACCTTGAGCTCTCCTTCCTCCAGCACTGGCAATGTGTTTCTTGAGTGAGAGTGGAGAGCTCCCCTGTGTTGCAGGAGGAGGATAATCTTCAGGAGCACTCTGTACTGAGATGGCATTGCTGCGACCTTGCATTGCAGACCACATCAGCCAGCACATTGGAGTCCTTGATGCTCACGAAGTTCAGCGCTGGCACAGCTATCAGAGTTTTTTAAATGCAAAAATCAATAATACATAGCACTCCATGTTTTTTTCTAGTTTTCATCTGAGACTACTGTCTAGTCAAAAACCTACTGCTGCTCAAAAAGATTTGAGTTGAACCCCTTAGGGTTCCTGATGGGTCATGATCCCATACTGCAGATAAGATTTTTCTAGTCATTTTGATCTGCCACGTGAATGAGTATGAGAATTTTCTCCTTAGCTCTTGCCCTTTTCTGCTGTGACTACACTGTGATAGTAATAGTAAAAGTACAATGGTTGTAGGCAAGAGGTGTCCCTTACATTAAAATCAAAATAACAGTTTTCTGAAATGTCACTGTAGATGGATGGAAGTCTGCTTGGATGAAGAGCTGCCCCCAACTACAGAACTGGAAGAAGGCTTAAGAAATGGTGTTTACCTTGCCAAGCTTGCAAAGTTCTTTGCACCTAATGTGGTATCAGACAAAAAGATCTACGATGTGGAACAGGCACGCTATAAGGTAATAACTTTCTCAGTTCTTTCACTGACAAAACCAAAAAAATAAATTTTTTTTCTTCCAACTATAAAATATTACCAACCATGGCTGGTTAACTTTCTGTATCTCTCTTGTAAGACTGTCAGAACTAGATGGAAGACTAACAGCAGTAAGAAGTCAGAACAATAAGTTAGAAATATTTTATCCTTAGAAAAACTGTGTTGGTGTCACTTCAAGTTTTTAAGGCTAAACAAATTACACTTCTAGCTCCAGGAAGAACATGAGCTTTACCATCTGCAAAATTATTTCTCATTAGATCTGCGTGTTTATTCTGTTAACTTTAACACTGAAAAGTGAAAAACAAGCTAACAGTAACTGAGTTTAATTTGTTGCCTGTGTAAGACATTTGTTAGCTCCAAGATCCTTGCTAATATAGAAATATATGCATTCGTACACAGCAATTCCACTATGGAATGCAATATCTCAACATGTAGAGTGGGCATAAAAAAATTGAAGTGGACATATTTTAAGGTGTGGCTTTGAGAGTTAAGCAATTGCCGAGTCCCATATGATTAACAGAACTATGGTTAAGAATTCTGGTTACATTTAAGTGCTTCTCTTGAAAAAGCTCCAAAACTCGACTTCTTTTCTCCCTCTACTGTAAAAGAAAATATTAATTAAAAAACAGACAAACAAGTAAAAAAAACCAAACAAAAAAAAATCCCAGAAAACAGAAAACTCTCACATTTTGCTCTTTTGTTGCTTGAACAGATTATAGGGAGGGTCAGTCAGGTGGAACTGAAGACTAAGACCGCCATATCTGTTCTCCTTCAGAACAGTGCCTGAGCAGTGTTACCACTTCTGTGTTTTGGTTCCCGGTATTTGACATCCAGCCTCTACTCTTGAAACTCAAACTACTGAAGGACTGTACAAATATCCACTTCAATCACAGTCTATTCTGATGGATACAAATCTGGCTTACATAATGTGAAAGAATGAGCTGGACTCAGCAAGGGGCACATGTTGATGTCTTAGATGCTTCCTTTGCAGTAGCAAGGCTGTTACACTTTGGTGTCCATGTTCAAACAAGGAAAAATCCTTTAACTCAGCTTCAGGATATAAAACTGGGAAATAACAGGAGGATCAGTAACTAGAGAATTTTCCTATTGTGGTTTTTACAATCTTCTCCTTCTAAATTTTCAATAGAGATCTGGCCTTCATTTTCGGCACACTGACAACACTGTACAGTGGTTAAGAGCAATGGAGTCCATTGGTCTGCCTAAGGTAAGCCTACAAATTTTAGCAAAGAAAGTGACTCGAGTCATTGGCTCTCTGAGATCTCTTTTCATCTGCTTGAGCATAAACACTTCCTTACTGTAAGTCTACAGGGAAGGGGTGATTCAGAGAACATGTCTGAAGAGAAGGTAATGTGGAAAGCAGTGAGAGTGTCAGTTCTGTGTTGCTGCTGCCGGTGTGTGTGGGCTGAGGCTGTTGTGGAGGAACGCTGTGGGTGGAAATGCTCAGGGTGCTTCCCCTGTGTGAAGACAAATGGAACACTAGCAGTGTTGTAGCTAAACATTACTGCTCTGTGGGGACTTGAAAGGAATATGGTTTAAAACAGAAAACTTAAATATTTGCTTCCTTTAGGTTACCTCTTCACATCATGTCTCTTGCTGCCTCTTCCTCTTAATGTACATCCCAGTTTCTCTGCTTCTACCCTGTTTCCAGACTGTTCTTGCACCCTCCAGTATATCTACGTGACTGTGCTGCTGCTCTCCTTTCACCAGCTGCTTTCTTGGGTCACCTCTTATGTTTATCTTCCTCCTTGCGGCTCTTCGCTTGTCATCCTCCCCCTCTGCTGCTGTTTCTGGGCACCAGTGAGTCTATTTTGGATGAAAATCCTTCAAGGAAGGGCTGTGTGGAAACACCTATGTTGCTTGTTTGGACATTTTGGTGCCCACACACAAGCCTGGGGTGAGCACTTACCTTGCCCAGGGTGCCTGGGTTACGGCAGCCCGAGTGCTGCCCAATGCACTGCGGTCGGGCACAGCAGGGATGTGCAGGCAGCTGCTGGAAGGACTACATGGACTAATGGCCAGCCACTGTAGGCAAACTCAGTGCAGATGCCCACAAGCAGAAGAGAGTGCCCATGGCTGCAATAAAAAATGCCATGGAGATGGGAAGGGTCCTGTCTTTCTGAGGTCAGGACTTTTTTTTCCTCACTTGAGTCCTTGTGTCCTCAGTTCAGCTGGCTGATTTCCACCCTGTCATCCCTCCTCTGACAGATTATGTTTCTGTTGCAGAGGATGGTCATGGCCAAAAGCTTTCTCAGTTCTTCCACACAAAGCTGTTTTGAGCAAACGATGAAGAGGACTCTGTGCTCCTAACTTAGTCTTGTCCTATTAACCATGGGGCAGTGCAGCCCCAAGTGCTTGGCCTGGGCTGGAAGCATGCTGCCAACTCTCACGGTTAACTAAGTCTTTTATTATATTTTTGTGGAGAAATAGTGTTTAGTGACTGGGACCAAGGCCAGGAACAAATTAGTGGTAGAACCAGAATTGGAACTTATGATGTGACTTCTTGGCTAAATTGCTTAATATTCCTCTCTGTAAATATCTTTGTAAATGATGTATTCACAAAGTTCAGGGTGCTAGCAATTAGAGTTATGCACTTTTAAACCATGCTTGGTAGGTTTGGTTTGTAATGAGGCTTTGCAAATTGTAATGGCAGTCCAGGTTTTGGGTGCCTGTAGGAGGACAAGCACTACTTGCTGAGCTTATGCCAAAAGGACCTTTTCTGAAAACCTTATTGAAATGCTGTCTGCTTATCTTTCTCCCCCATCCCCCCCTTATTAAGTTTTTATGCTTTATTAAGTTCTTCCCTATGAAAACAACTGATAAAGTTAAAATAACACCAGAAGAGACTTGATTCTTAAATGTATAGAAGTAACAGCTGAAATTCTCTAAGTTTAAGGTATGATTAAGCAGAGTAAACTTTTCTGTTCAGTAATAAGTCTTCTCCTTTAACTGTGTGCTCTTTGCTTTTCAGATCTTTTATCCAGAGACCACAGATGTCTATGATAGGAAAAACATCCCTAGAATGATATACTGCATTCATGCTCTAAGGTAACTGGTGATGGGAATAAAAGTCATAGTAGCTGCCAAAGCTGGGAGTGTAAGTTTTGAAATGGCTTTAGGGCAACCAGTATGTCAAAATCTGTCAGAATTTACATGTTCATTAATTTTAAGTTGGAGACAAAACTTGAACTTTGTCAAGACTATTGGTGAAATTCTTTTCAAAATAGAAATTAAGGACTACTGAATTTAGTGCAGACATCCTTTTCTCACTAGTACACCCCCTCACAAAGTGCACATACAATTTCAAAACACATACTGCAAAAGAAACCAAATAAATGAACAGAAACTTAGCAAAATATTAGTATAACCATGGTGCAGATGTGCTGATCAGAGTGAAAATGATGATGAATGATGATCTTTCTGCACCAAAAGTGAACCAAATAATTACTATATTCTGAGGTAATTCATGTAAAAATTAACATTTTCCAAGATTTCAAAATTCTGAGCAGCTTGATTTTTGAAAGTAAAGTCAGAGAGGCTTTGACCACACAATTGAAAATAGAGCTTAAAGATATTTTATGTCCTACCTTAGTGATTTTCTTGGTGTTTAGCACAAAACCATCTGCCTTGTGCTGTTCCTGGTGTGAGGGACAGTGGCACTGGCAGACAGCTCCACCCTCGTGTGGCTCTCCTAGGTCCTTTCCTGCACGTGGAGGCATTTTCCTTTAATTACTTTCTTTCAACTAAGCTTTCAGAGAACATACTTAACTTAGACCCCAAACTCTCTTCTATATTTCTAATGGTGTTCAAAGAAGCATCAGCTGCTCCAGGGCTATCAGTCAGAAACTACTCAATACATGCTTTACTGAAACTTTAATCCTTGAAATTATGTGCCCCTCTTGCACTCTGGGAAATGCACTCACTGCCAATAACTAAGACCTACCGCTAAAGTTCATCACTTTCCTTTATATGCTAGGTGTTCACAATTGACAGCCCAGTAATTTTTGTTCTCTTTTACAAGTGTTGCCCCTTGAAGTTATTATACCTGGTGTAATGCTACCTCGGCAGTGTCACCAGGACTGTTTGAAGGTGGTTCTTGCCTGTAATATGGCAGTCTGTTCTGACAACAAGTGTCTTGAAGTGATTTCCTAAACAGGATGTGTGGGGCTATAACATTAACGAGCTGACATGGTGGGCGGTGTGCCCCCCAGCCATGTTATGGGCCAGCTCAAACTTTTTGCAGGAGGTCACATAACACATTCATTTCTTTCAATATTTGCTTTTTTATGTATCGAGGACATTATCAGCTGTGGATTTGAATGCTACATAAACAACAATGCCATCAATACCTTCTTAATATTTACCTTATTTTTGTAATGGCAATAACACTTTTATCTTGAACTGAGATTTGTATGGGTTGACCTTTGGCAGAAGTTTTCCTTTCTCCTTCTTGACATACCCCAGAATTTATGTTGGTATCAGAATAAGTCCATGTTCTCTCAGCTTTTGCTTCCAAGTTTGTCTTGTTTAAATTGCTTTTGCTTGCTGCATATCAACACAAACCTCTAACTCTGCACTTACTAATTTTTTAAAAATGTTTATTTCAATGCTAGTATTTTAGAAAAGGACTTTATATCAAATGTGTCATGCCACATCAAATAGGCCTGGAATGCTTTCATTTATGATGCTTTCCCATGAGATTGTAGGCCCTTGTGCTTGCATATGATGCACAATGCAATAATAGAAGAAACAGTGTTTCACTTATTTCCATGGCACTTCCTACAGTGAAACCTGGAAGTCCTTCACTGGAGTCTTTCAAATCAAACTCCAATGTCAGTATTTAAAGGTGCACAGACTACATTGAAAGCTGTCTAGGACACAATAGAATTAAGGACACGGCACTTTGCTTGGCCAGCAGTGTTCCTAGTTGGGTTGGCATCATAGGAATGCTGAGCTGTAGGAGTCTAGTTCTATTCCCCTTCTGCTGATGTTGTAAGTACTGAGCTGGTGGTGTGTGTCCCCTCAGCTGCACACAACATACCTCTCTGCTCTGCTTTCTGGGTTTGTCTCCAGGGTATCAGTACATGGTTTGCTGATCCTGGAAAGGTCCCTGTCCCTGTTGTTCTCAGGGTCCCACATCCCAGCACTGAGAAACAGCAATGGCAAGCTGGATTTTCACCTTTCCAGTGGTAGCCTAGATGCACATGACCACTATATAAAGAATCACCACTGGGTTTAAATGCTAAATTCTGATGCATCTCGGTGCACATGCTAAATTTTCAAAGGCTCACAACTTGGAAAACACTTTCTCAGAGAGGTGAGGGGTTTATCTCTTTCCTATTCTTTCTTAGTTGCTATGAACTCATTACTATGAAGCAACATGATTGTTTAGCTTTCCAACAAAACTATGTAAATTTAACAAAAGGTATTTTCTTCACATTCTTGAAAATCCTGAAACCATCTTTATTTCAGATTTTTTCCTACATTAATGCACATTTATGTACAGTCAGTGTGCACAACTTAAGTGTTTAAAATTGACAGGACCTTTTTAAAATGCCCCCTTAAGAAGCATGAAAGAACCTTAACTGTAGGTAATAGGAGCAAAAAGTTCTATCTAAAAGGCCTATTTGTCATCTGAAATACTAACATTTTGCAGAGAAAGTCACTGGTAATTTGGTGTTTTGCTGATCTTTGAGCTGCTAGAGGTCATGAAGATAGACAATTACTCTGCACATAATAGTTTAAATCTATTTTTAGGATATGTCCTGTTTCAAGCCTGAAATGAAAACTGTTTCACTTACAGCATGTGGGATGACCTGTGCTATCAAATACAGTATTGCTCTGGCCAGGAAGGAGTGACATAGCAAACACTTTCTAGATTCCTATTGACTATAATTACCTCTTGCATTTCTCTTGTTGAAACACCAGTACTGAAAGCCCAGCTTAAAAAATATAAAGGCATAGGTTTCATTTCTTGCACCATTTTTTCTTGTGAAAGCTTATTTGGATTTGACTAAATGAGGTTAAGAACAGCTTCATTTAAATTCAGATGTTAACAGTGATTCCTGTGCATAAATAACAGTGCTTAGAGGTAGTTTTTTCTTGGAAAATTTACTTTTCATATTCTTTGCAAGCAGATCACCACTACATCCTAGACAAAGTATCCCTCTGAAGCTGGACAGCTTCAAAATATTGTTTTCCTAGGAAACAGTAGAATAATAAGAATGCTTTAGAAGAAAGAGTACACTATTTTCAGAACTTCTTTTTTTTTATCGTATGTTATACGTGAGCTAAACATAAAACAAGACCCAGAAATCTCTGACTGATATGAGCTGTAGTTCTGTGTGGGGAATGCTTCATACTGAAGGGAGTGTCATCTGGGAATTGCTCTTTCCCCTTTATTTCTACCTTGTTCCTGATGCCTCATATCCGCCTTTCTCAACCACAAGGTCCTCTGCTTTTGACTTCATATGGGTTTTCTGAGATATGAGTTACACTATAAAAGTATTACGCAAGCTATTTTGAATGAGATTATACCTTAAACCTTCACATTCCCTGCAAGACTCAAAACACATTTTCAGCACCATCTGGTGGTTGGTTAATAAGTTTACTCAAAACAAGGTAGCATAGGAAGTATCACACATGACTCAATATCTTCCTGGAAGTGCTAAACAGCAAAAATTGAATTCTTTAATGTTCCTAATACTATTTTTTTCTTCTATCTTTTCATTGTGGTGACCCAAAAAACCAGTCAGACAGCCCTGTACTCCATAACTCTTCGTATGACACAAAGTGCTTCAGCCATGATTGTGTCCCTGTCTCAAACTTAAAGCAAAAGCTTTTTCTACCAGGAAAGACAGGGAGGTAGATTAGGGTAACAGAGAAACCTGGCTCTTTACTATAGTCATGTGAGGTTTTTTCCTGCAATAACTAACTTACATTTTAGAGGGCTTTGAAAGATGAGAATGGCAGCAGCAATGATTTAGAGAGGCTGCAAAAGAGTGCTAGCCTACCTGAGATCTGTTGTTGTGTTCATCCAGATTGTGACAGGGCAGAGGAGTAGCTGTGGTAGTACGGAAGATAAATGCTGATTCTCTCTACTCTGAAATAAATAGAGCAGCTACAAATACTTGCTTTGAAATCTCATCCTATAATTTGCTAAAAGCAAAAAAACCCTCTACAGCAAAATAGAAAAGGGAAGTGTGACCCTCTAGAAATCAAAACCCTAAGCCACAATGCACATTTACAATGACTGAAGTTTGGGTGAAGTTAAAAGAAACGTAGAAAACAATCTCTTTGGAGAAATGCATTATTTAAGTCTTGTTTTTAAAATCTGTAAGTTTTGATCCTTTCTTGCTAGACTCGCTTGATTATTGTAGTTCAGTGATAAATTATAGAAACATCAGGCTTTTGTAGATAAATACACTCCTTGTGTTTTGAAGATACCTACTCAGCTGTTTTTTCAGGTTGCACCCAGGAGCTCTAGGAATAATGAGTGTAGGTATTTTTCATGCTATATTGAAACAAAATATAAGTTCCTGGATAGCTCTTTAAATTAAGCTCCATTCATTTTCTGGAAGTTAAATAGCTAATGACACAAATATATTTGAGATGGTCTTGGGTAGCCTTATAGGTCCTTGTTTCTCTACACTTAGTAAGAAGGGTGTCAGTGTCTTTGACTATTCATTAAAGGGATGTAATAATACAAGTGAAAACTTTAAGCTATACTAAAGTACATTCATACCTTGATTTTCTCCCAGTCCTAGCTTTTTGCATTTTTCTAACTGTTTTTCACTAAGGTTTTCTACTTGTTTACACATCCCCTGTGGTCTGAGATGTGGACAGTATCTCTCTTAGAGATGCTGCTTGGAAATAAGGAAGATTTCTCTTTCTGTAAGACTTAAAAATACAGAATAAATAAAATTGTAGATAATTTATTCTGTAATAGCCTAAGAAGGTCAAGGTTTAAAGGTCAAGTTTCCTAAAAGTGGTTTTCTCTTGTAGAGAAAGCAAACAGCTCAACCCCATCCACTTAAAATTCTTATTTTCTTCTTTGCAGTTTATATCTCTTCAAACTAGGATTAGCTCCACAAATCCAGGACCTTCTGGGAAAAGTAGACTTCACAGGTAAAAAACTGCTTTTCTAATCATACGTTACATATTCTTTTCACCCTATAAATCTGCTAATATTGTACATATTTTCTATTATAGTCCTTCTCCTCCAACAACATTGTTCAAAACACATCCTAATTAAGCAGGTGGGAGGCTGCTCTTTTTAATGAATGTCCTCTGAAGGACAGAAGGGAGTGAGTTTTCATGGAATACTTGTCATATCTTATAGTCCTTCAAAATAGGGAGTAAAGCTGAGAAGCCCTGACCAAACAAATTGCACCCACATTTGTAGGCATGGTGATAGATAATGAAATTCTTATGCTTTTCTTTTGATAATATTTCTTTGTGCGTGTATGAATAGAGGAAGAAATCAGCAACATGCGAAAGGAGCTAGAGAAGTATGGCATACAGATGCCATCTTTCAGCAAAATTGGTGGGATTCTGGCCAGCGAATTATCAGTGGACGAAGCTGCATGTAAGTGTGGATCTTGTTTTGTTCTCTACTGACTACTTTGACAGAATGGTATTAAAATATCTTCTATATTTTAGTTCACCTAGTTTGCCACTTTTTAATAAATAGAAAGAAAAGCAAGCAAATTTTCACTATCACATTTCTTCACTGTTGTAAGAACTCTTGCAATTTTTCAGTCTGTGTTTTTCAGTATCTTCATTGAACCATAGGAAGTGCACCAGACGCGAAGATTTCTTAGAATAATTTGTATGGGTTTGACGTTTTGGTAGCTAGTGCTCCTCTACAATAATGAATTGGGGTCTGTGTGTGCCTCTGCACCATACAATGGGCCACAGGAACATAATCTTCGCTGTGCCTCCTTCTTTTTTCCTGGCCTTTTGCAGTTTGCCTAAACGACCCAGACAGGTTGCTGTGAGGACAAGTATCAGTTCCAGAAAGACAACTCTCTCACATATGGTTGTGTATAAGTGGAGCTTCCCTCCATGGGCAAGTTTCAATCTGTCTGACCACTGGTGTGTGACCCACAGCACTGTAGAACTCTGCTGGAGGGCAAGTCCTGCTGATGCATCTGCAATAAGCTTTTCTTTTTTAGGGGAACTGAACAGTTATGGCCGTTCTGAGTCTATCTTTAACGGCTCCTCCTCAAAAACAAAAGTAAATGCTTTTTTTGGTGCCCGTGCCTATTCATCTGTAAATCTGGGTGGTTTTCTTTATTTCCTGTTTTTTTTTTTTTTTCTTTGTTGGTTGGNGCAATATACTCAAAAAAAGTACTTAAATTTAAATAATATATCAAGTATGTCCACTTACATCGGCACTTGAGCTCTAGATATTTTGTTCAAGATCTTCCCCTTTTTCAGAAGGGCAAACTGAAGAACAGAAGGGTTAGCTTTACTATATTCCATTGCAACTTTGTTAAACCTTGCAAAGTAGTGTAATTGAAACAAACTGATTCATGATGTTACTTAGTTTGTGGAAATATGCAGAGTTTAACTTAAAACCCACCTCATGCTGATTCATGTTGTCTGTGTTGTGTATTTTGAAGCCTGCTTAGTATGTAATACTTCTCCAAAGTTAGTCTGTTAAAATGCTGCCTTTAGGAGTGGAGGAAGTTTGTCTCCTTTTCTTTTTTTTTCCCTTTTTTGAGCAGATTTTCAGAGATTTTGTGACTACCAAATACTTTTAGAGGGAGCTTCCTCCTGAAGACAAAAGAGCTAGAACATCCTTCTCTGAAAGCCTTACTACAGTGTTTAGGGTTTACTTTAACTTCTGAAGTGTTTTCAGTCTTAAAGGCAGGGTTTCCTGATGCTGGTTCTGTCCTTCTGGGCAAGGATTGTGCTACAGAACAGGAATTGTCTCCTGTGGCAACCCTCACAGTCTGGGTATGGAGACCCTGCCAGACAAAGGGGTCTACCATCCTTCTTCTTAAATGGAGTATGCAAAAGTAGATATGAAGTGAAACAACTGCTGAAACCCTTACTTTGCTGCCAACAATAGTAGAAATCAGTGCTCAAAGAGTAAGTTTAAGTGCTTTCACAGAGAGCTTATTCTGCAAGGAAACCTCGGTGTTATTCCATGCTTTTAGCCTGCTCTTTCAAGAAAAATCAGGCTTCCCAATGTTTCTCTTGGTAGGTGGATTCTATCCTAATCTTGAACCTATCTTTTGACTACTTTTTGCTGGCTCCACTTTGGTCAGGGAGGCCTCCTTACAACTGTGGAAGAAATTAAATCCTTTTTAGACATTTTATTATATGAGGGTGTTGGGGTGATGTGTTTCTAAGAAGGACAGTTTTCTCTGAGCCCCTTGAAGCTGATCAGATGTACACAGAATCATAGAATGTCTCAAGTTGGAAAAGACTCATATGGATAACTGAGTCCAAGTCCCTGATTCTCACAGGATTACCTGAAAAAAACCCATACAGCTAAGAGCATTGTCCAGATGCTTCTTAAACTCTGGCAGGTTTGGTGCTGTGACCACTTCTGTCGGGAGCCTGTTACAGTGACTGATCACCCTCTCAATGAAGAAACTTTTTCTAATGTCCAAGTGAACTTCCTCGTTTCACAAAGTTTAACAACAAATGAACCAGTGTGTGTCTCTGCTCATATCTCCTCCATGCTAGCTGCTTATATTTCCCATCTGATACTGTGCTGAACTGAGCTGGAGTGAAATAATTTTAGAACAACTTTCTGGCATGAGCTTAGTGTTAAGATTATCCACCAAAAAACATTCAAGTTGTTTCAGTAGCTTCCATCTCTGAGGATGTATATCTTCACTTCATACTTCATTTGCCCCTACCGAGTTTCCAATTATCTGCTTTCCTGTCTTACTTTCCTAAATTTGTACACATTTTTTTCTAAATCTTCAGATCTGAAGCATCTTTCAATTCTGTCATAAACTGAAAGTCTTTAAACTCAGATATTTAGTCCCTCAGCTAAACTTAATCCAAAAAAATGTTGTTTACTGAATTATTTTCTCTACTTTAGCAGAACCATGCAGGGCCCTGTAGCAAATAAGTACTGATAGAATAAAAAAGATCATCCTTGTGTTTTCCCTCACACATCTCATTAGTGCTGTGACAGTAAATCCTAGACAAGCTGCTGTGGTGATAAATGGTGAGCTGTGGTTTTCCTCCTTTAGGACATGATTTAGACACATATTTGCTAGAAATTACATTTTATACAGTAAAGTCTGTAAAATCATTGAGACTGATGTGACACCACACAGTCATTGGGGTCTCTTTATTACATGAAGGTCCAGATAAAGTGTAGCTCTTATGCAAGTCCTTCATCCAGACTGATCTTAGGGCCATATGTGTGCAGGGAATAACTGGGAGAGGAGTGTTGGCCACTACTCTACACCTAATTCAGCTGCAAGTGGTTTTGAATTTGTACACTTGTGCAAATTTGCTGTGTGAAAAAACTTCAGTTTTTCTGACTCTCAAATTCTTGGAGTCAAGCATTTATTTAGTCATTGAAGTTTTCCTGTTTTACAAAAGGAAAGGTTTAACACTTAATCTGGTAAATGCCTGTAGTGAGTCCTATAGCACTTTCCCCCCTTTTCCTGTGCAATAACATTTTGAGAACCCTGCAAAGCCCACTTGGTGTTCTTTGCCTCCATTGGAAGTCTGCTGTCCTGTGACTTTGCAGGTGACACACAGAGGGACAATTACATCACTGTCTCTCAGACACGCCAGTTGTTTATGGAGATCCTCATGTTCAAAGAGCCAGTTCTTCCCAGGCAAGCTTAGATGTGATGTGAAGGGCTGCACCCTGCCTGGGGGGGTCTTAACTGTGTTTTTCCAGAGGGGAAGTTTAATGGAATTTAAATTTCCTTGTTCCTGTGTATCATCTTTCAGCTATACTGAGTTTAGACAGTACTTTTATAGGTCTTATGTCTTTGAGGACAGAAAGCAGCTTTAAGGTAAAAACTACCAAAAAGGCTTTTAATTCCTGCATAGAGTTGCCTTCTAAATGTAATAGAACTTGAGGAATAAAATATAATTCATGTTTTATTTTCTGTCTATAAAATATTAACCCTGGTTGGGAGATGAGTGAACATGGGACAGACAGCTGTGTGCCACCTTTAAGTAAACACAGAGTGCTGCAGTCTAGAGGAAACATGGAGTATGTTTGAACAGAAATCTGTAAATTGTTCAACAGAAATTAATCCTTCTTTTCAAAAAACCCAGAAAAAAACAGTGACATTTTTGACTATTTTGCTTCCTGAAATTTAGGACTGTGCTTTTAATTTTAGTGCATGCAGCAGTAATAGCAATTAATGAAGCTGTTGAGAAAGGAATAGCTGAACAAACCATTGCAACTCTGAGGAACCCAAATGCAATGTTGCTCAACGTGGATGAGGAACTGGCACAGGACTATCAGAATGAACTCTTTGATGCTAAAAGGAAAAAAGAATCAAATGCAAGACTCAAGGTAGTAGTATTTTATTAGTATTCCTAGTACATGTTCTTTTATGTTTCTTCTCATGCTGTAGCATTATTGTTTTAAAAATTAACTTAATTTTTAAAATTAGTTCAATTAGGAAAAGATTTGCAAAGTAAAGAAGTGAAATAATGATTATGCAACAAGCTGATAGGCAGTTTTATAAGAATACATTTGCTCTGAATATGGTGTAGCTTAAATTTGCCCAAAGGCTAAAAATACCAGAAGACTTAAGACTAAAAGCTACTGGGTTTCCTCCATCAATTGCTTTGCAAAAAACAAATTTACTATTTAAAAAGTTGTAAAAATAATTATACCCCTTTCTAAGTAAAAAATATAACCTCTGCCACAGGTCTTTAATGTGAAAATGTTTGTTTTGTTCTTTTACCCAAGAGCTAATGATTTCTGTAGTTAAAAACGCTATGCTACATTTACACAGCTATTTTACAGGAAGCAGAAAATTGCTCAGCCAAGTTCCTCAGCCCGTTATCAAGAAGTGCTAATTTCTTTAGTTCATGTGGTCAACAAATTCCTTTACAAATACATCTAGCAAATACTTCAGATGATGCAGTTTTAGTGATTCTTGCTAATAGCTTTTCTCTTTGCAAATTGTTTTGTGTGTACTAGTGACAATTCTTTGTTTTCTTAGAATGGCACAATCTCTGATGAAGAGAGAGATGTCTACGAGGAGCTGCTGACACAAGCTGAGATTCAAGGCAATATCAATAAGATAAACAGTAAGCCATTCTGGATCCTTACGGAAGTATGCACACAACACATGATCTCCCACATTCCAGCTGAACACAACTTCAGTCCACCTGAACAAACAAAATATTTCTATGGAAACTTACAAAATACACACAAGTAGCTAATATCTGTCTACAACTGTTTTTTTCATGCTGCTCCTTCTCTACTAATCTCTGGGGGGGAGTGGGGGGGTTAATGTTTGTTTGTGGTTTTTCTTGTAAGGATTTCTCAGTTCAGAATCAAATCATTTATTGCCTGCTCTGTTTACTTACGTTTCTTTTGTGTGCAGAATACTGTAAATTTTGACCCCCTCTTCTATATAGAGCCAAAATTCATTCATAAGCTTCCATTTAGCTGTGGTTGAACTGCTCCCACATAAGTTTGCACAGAGCCAGAGACTTCTTCTGTAGGATTGGACTCCAAAGATATAATTCTCTGCCTAAAGATTGCCACTCTTTACAGTGGCTTTTACAAAAAATGACATGCTGACAGCAATGGAATTTCACCCTCCACCCCCCGCAAAAGCCTTACATGCTGTTTATAAGCATTGTTTTCATTTCAGTTCACATAGCTTTAGTCCAAGTGAATGAGGCTATTGACCAGCAAGATGAAGTGGCACTGATGGCAGGTTTGAACCGTCCTGCTCTGAGCCTACTTGAAGTTCTGCCACAAAATTCCTCATGGTACCTATTGCAATTGTGTGACTCTAAAGAACAGAAAATGCAGGTAATTGAATGGAACAGGTACTATGTGTCAGTTTGCACTTTTTTAGCTGATTTTAATCCAGAGACAAATTGTCTTTACTCTGCCTTCAGCCTCACTTATTAAAAGTTTTATAAAGATTTTAGAATAATTGATGTAATACTAATCAGCGCCAAAGAGCTGCATTTGCCCTAAAAAGCATGTTGCCCTTTTAAGTAGTTACTAACTAAGATAAAAGAAGATTTGAAATATAACATGTAGCCCCTAATACTTTGTTTTCAAAATGAATTATAACCTGAGCACAAATAAGGGTAATATTGAATTATTAAGAGCAAATTGAAGTGCCAATTGGTTTTTAAGGGGAAAATGTATGAGTAAGATGAAAACCACAGAAAAAAATTAATACTGTGTTTACTGTGCCATTGTATTTGATGCACAGGTGGTAATACAATGAAGTCCTAGTGTACCATCACTGGCTTATTTCCTTATTTCCCATCAAACTTAAAACCATAATTAAATCTTGTTTTTCTGATCTGTTAGATAGCAGGGATTCCAAATATGCTCGACAAAAATGAAATACAGAAAGAAGTTAGTGTTGCCAATGCGGAAGCTGAGGCTCACAAGCTTAGTGAGTAACTGTTTTAATACTCTTTTCTACCATCACCATTTAGTTATGTTAAGCTGATGAATTGAGTCCACTATTTCTTGCACGTAAACAAGGTTTCACAAACTGAAACCACGTGTTGCATTTTATTCTTGGAATTGTTCTTCTCAGTGTCACAATTGCCAAGTCACCAATCTGTGCTGCACTGGATGTACTCTTATCTGAGATAGCCAACACATTTTTCTGTGAGTAACTTGAGCCACTGGTAAATATATGAGCTAAAACTGAAGACAATGCATGGCTTGGTGGCTTGAACAAATATTTATCAGTACAGCATTAGTCCTCACTTGGAAGCAATGACCACACTTGCAGAATTAAAAACAGAATCGTCACATGGAAGAATATTTTTCAATCCCATCACAGAGGGAAATTATTCTCATTTTCAGACACATATAAATATAACACATCCAAATATAACCTATTTTGCTAAGAATACCACACAACACAAGTTATAGTTTGTAAAAAATATAGTTAAGGGGGATCTAAATTTGCAGTGCATGTATTGCTGCTTTTGACTGGAAACTTCTTTGCTAGGAAGTTAACCTTTGGTTAATCTGCTGTCATTTCACGCTGCATCTGGGCATGGCTTAGTGGCTGTTTTGTCTCTGGTACTGTTTCCAATGCTTTGAATCCAGGCTGATTGTTTTTGCAATGTGCCTTAAAGGCTGTACTGTGAGGTTAGCTTAATACAGAAGATAAGTTTGACTTGATACCTTAAATGTCAACTTGTTTCAGATTAGTTAGCCATGTTGAGAAGTATGTTCTCTGAAAAAGTTATTACTTGATAAAGGAAAGGAAGATGAAAATGTAATGTATGAAAAGCATTAACAGCAATCTGGAGAGCAATTAATTTTTATGTTTGGTTTGAGAAGGAAAAAATAGTCAGTTTTGTTATGGGACTGTGAGTAACAGTGTGTTTTGCAAGTTGCATGCTCAGTTTCAGAATTAGAAGTTAGTAGCTTGGTGATTGGCTGCAGAACTAGTCTGTTTGTGGACCTTGACCCTTTTCCTCTTTGCTTTTTTCTCTAAAAAACCATGCAGGCTCTAGCTGTGAGAAACTTTCCTTTTCCTAACCTCAGGAATAGCCTTCAGGGACAACATGGCCCCATGTGACTGTGGTTCAAAGCAATTGAAATGAGAGTCTGAGTGGCTTTTCTAGGTGGGCCTGTGTACTTAAAAAAGTTCTCAAATTGTTACATAAGTTCTGAATATTGCTGCATATGTGAACTGTGGAGTGTGTCTGTTGTACACGCAGTCTTGTATAGATTCAGGCAGTCAGTGATGACTAAAAATATTCCCTGGATAATAGTACACAAAAAAGCCATAGAATAAGGTGGAGGAAATAGGGGTTATTGATAGAAAAGGTGTTTGCATAATTGCTGTTCTTTACCCGGCTGCATGCACTCTAGCCTTCAAGGTTGTTTCCCTTTCTGCAAGACCAGAGTGGTCCCTTGTACAGTGTGTTTCTGGGTGTGTCCTGGCCTGAATTTCTTCAGAGGTGGCTCCTCCAGGTGTGCAATTATGGTGGCAGTGACTAAGCTGAGGGATGTTGTAATGCTTCTGCAGCTGCCCACGTGGGAAGTGTTTTTCAGCATTTTTTCTGCTGGGCTTTAAACCTCTGATGAAGTTAGTTCAGCAAAAACAGTCGAGTTGTTCAGGTACCAAAAAGGGTTACACTCATAATTCTCATATCCCTCTATTGTGGCCTGTTTAAATGAAAATCTGAACTCTGTAGCAAAGGGATTCATTTCTTTATGGCAGTGCTTGTGAGGACTTCCACATGGGCAGGTGTTGGCATGCAGGGAAAGTCCTAGATACCATAGCATGTGGTTTTCCATTGGTTCAGTTACAGCTTTTCTGACAGAAAATCCCAACCCTACAAACATACTTGGCTGATTTCTACCAGGCCTCCTGAAATGGACACTAATAATTTTGTTGGTGTTGCAGGATAGGCTTGTTTTAGCTGGCTTAGTTAGGTCCTGCCAAAAGAAGGAGGGAAGAGAGGAAACATGGTGCAGAAGGAAGGGAGCATTTGGGGTGAGGCAAGACTGAGGTGCTGGAGCTTGACATACCCAGCAGTATCTGCTGCAAGCAAACCTAGGAGGAGTTAAGTCTTTCTCTATGCTAGGATGGGGTCAGCTCCTTGTTTTGTATTAAAAATACCATAAGCAGTCTCTCAGTTCTAAAAGTCCAGAAACTTTGAAGTCCTCCAGTCAATTATTTGCTGCATGCCTTTGAACAGACACTGTTTTTGCAACATTCAGAAGTTGTGTCTTGAAAAAATTCACAGAAGTACATTTTTTTCTCTTATGACAGTAAATTATATTTTTTGGAATAACCTAATTTCATCTACATGGTATGGCATATAAAAATTAATCAGTTTTTTTCCCTGCTGTTCTTTAGAACTTATAGCGGTTGACAATATCAATACTGCAATTCGTAACTGTGATCCTAGTAAAACACTGGTTGCACTGATGAAACCTGAGGCACAGCTGCCTATTGTTCACTCATTTGCTGCTGCTGTTTATCAGACTGAGCTGTTCAACCTCCAACAACAGAATGCTGTGGTAAGAGTGTAAAGCTTACAACCTGCTCATTGGTGTTATGTAGTCAAACCACGAAAGAGCACAAACATAGCATGTTGTGTAAAATCAGACATAATTCTCTTGCTGTGGTGGTACGTATTGCATGAATGGGTTCAGTTGAATAGGCGATACTGAATTCCAGAACTTGTTTCTTGACACACTTCAATCTGGCTGAGCTCTTGTGTTGCAACAAATCAACTGACATTTTTTAATTGTTGCATGCTCTTAATGAGGACTAACTCTGGCTTACATACTGTGTAGAAAAGTAGTTCCCTGCTATGAGTAAGAGCAGAAGAAATGGGATTGTGGGGAAAAGGAAGGAAAGGCAGAATTGATGGGACATACAGCAAAGCCAGTAAGCTCCATCACCAATGTCAATCTGGCATGCCTGTGGCTAGGAAATTTTCCAGGTTTTTTAAATCAAGTCCATCTCCTTGACGGTATCTAGAGTGTAACTCAAACTTGTTACACTGCTTATTTAGCTTCCTGACTGCAGTGCGTTATTGTCCTACAGAACTACCTGGCACAGGATGAACTGTCTATTGCAGTAGAAATGTTGTCAGCTGTTGTGTTGCTAAACCAGGCCTTGGACAATAAGGACATCCTAATGATAAAGAACCATCTCAGAAACCCATGCATTGGCTTCAATAATCTGGAAGAGGAAAACTTTCAACGGTAAAGGTTCATTTTGTCTTGTCTGGATGAGACTTGGCAACTTCTGCAAAAAGGAATTAGTAGGCATTTTACTGGGTGGGCTGTCCAGTGTTGCAGCTATGAAGTTGAAAGAGCTGGAAGACAAACATCTGTGTTTTAAATTAATAAGAGATAGTATGGCAGTTGCTGAACTAGTTGCGTATCTACATGTAAGGAATTGTACACCTCAGAGGTTTGGAGGTTGCAGATGTGTGAGGTGCAGGGAAAATAAGCACATTAAGACCCTACAAGAATTTTTGCACACACTGAAACACAAACCAACTGTAGCTGGAAACAGTTAATCACTAACCACTCTGCAATTCTGAAAGATGATCTTTGGCACAAGACAGTCTTTAATGCCTAAAGGTCCAGGATTCTTTAAACCATGGCTGAGCTCTTTTTTGCTTTAGAATTACAAAGGTCTGAAAAAATATAGCACAGTACTGCTTGCTAAAAAGCTGAAGTACAGTGCTGTGACACACAAGTATGTTCAAGATTACATTATAGCCTTAACTTGACTGCCAGTTGCTTGTACTGTCACTTGCCTGACTTATCACAGCCATGTGTTGCTAACTCTGTGCTCTTTTGTGTATCTACAAAAAGTATCAGGCAACACTACCATTTGTGAGAGACCTGAGCCCCCAGCATGCAGGTGAGAGCACGGGGATGTGGACCAGTTCTTGGCTCTTGGTCACAGGTGATGGAAGCCTCCATATGCTTCTAGAAGGCAGTAGCAGGCAAAAGGGGCAGCAGTAGCTGAAGATCTTGACTAGGTTGTCAGGGGACATGAACCTGAGAGCAGCCCTTGCTTGGTGTCTAAAAACTGAAAGGAAGGCAGTCAGATCAGGCATAAGAGGCCAGTGTTTTGGTTAGAGGGAGAAGAATGACATAAGATGGATCAAGACTAATCTACCACTTTGCTAATGGGAGGTGGCATTTGTGGGCAAGAGAAGTTACATGATAAATATGCAGAAATGGATCCCAAAGTGTCCCAAGAGCAGCATTTTTGGCTGATTTAGGTGACCTAATCTTTAGATTAAGATGCCAGTCAATACAAATGAAACACTAGGAATTAGTTGGACTCAACAAAAAAATAAAATTTTATTATGGCATTATGTTAACATGATCTGCCCAACCATATGCTGAATATTAGAGAAAGCTTTGACCTGCACAATACTATAAGGAACACAGTAGAGCTAGAAAAATTAATTGAGGGAGATGCTGTTCAATGATTTTCTATTAGAAGAGATGAACTTGTTAGGAAGGTGCATCCTAGAGGAGAGAACTTTGGGGAAATATGTCACAGGTCTGCAAGAGTGTGCATATTGTGGAGAAGGTTAATGGAATCAGTTGCTAGCTTCTAATAACTCTGATTTTTACTTTCTTATGCGACTTGAATGAAGAAAAGATTGGACGCCATCAAATGTAAAGTTTAAAATTTATATAAAGTGCTGTTTTCTCACAAAACACCTAGTGGGACTCATTCCTCAATAATATATAAGATTTCAAATTAGAGTAGGTTAATTAACAGAGCACAGCCTTGTTTGCAACTGCAAAAGTGATACATAACCTCCAGCTCTCGAAGACCTTAAAAGCAGGCTATGGGATGCTTGAAGGACAAATCGGATGAGGAAATGATGAATCTCTCCTATGCACTTTTTTCCTGGCAACAGTTCATTCCTTCAGGCTTCTGATGAAAATAAAAGACATGTATTTGATCTGACAGTGTGTCAGTTGTATGCTTGATTCAGGAATATGAAAATTATTTAATTTATGTACACATACGTTTACACTACTGTGAAAATTTACAGATCATCTTGATCTGTGATTCTTCTAAGACGACTAGACACAGGCTACAGAGCCTATGCTCGGAGAACCTTGAGTTGTGGGAAGAGAAGCATGATTTTTTTAATGCCTTCCTCTACCCATGGCCAATCATCTTCCATATGGAGGGAGTATGGAGGTAGCAGGAGGTGCTACTACCTGATGCTAGGACTGAAATTCTAGTCTTCGAATTAGTCAACCACAGTTTTCTAAAGCAAGAAGCTGACCATAATTTCTCCCATGTTTATCTGCTGTACTGTACAGCAAATTGTATGTCCAGTGTATGTATTCTTATCATCCCATGTTGCCAAGAAAAGTGCTCTGAATTAGCATACAGGGCCATTTTTTCAGATCCTGAAATGCATGTGTAAAACAGGCAGCTTGCATGTCTGCATAATTTCTAGCAAGACCTGAGTTTGTCTGAAATTCATTGACTGGAAAAAAACACTAGCCTCTAAATGATGGATAATACATCTGACTAATTCTTTATGGCAGTTTATCTTGTATATGAAATACAATCATGTATTTTATATCTTCTTATAGTTATGCTGATACACTATTGTCTATTAAGTCAGAGGCTTCATCTCAAGGCCAAGATTATTTAAGCTGGAATGATATCCAGAACTGCATTGACATGGTTAATATGCAAATTCAAGAAGAAAATGAAAGTAAGTAATTCTTCCTCTACATTGCCCACAGAGGTCATAGTCTGGTCTTTGGTACATAAATTTATGTACTGAACAGCTTTATTCAGAAATCTGAGACTATCAAGTTATGTCAAATTTACTGGAGCAAGGAAATGAGAGAGCAGCTTTCAGACTGCTTACCATTTTGGAGGCATGCTGGAGTGGAGTTTGAGAGCCTTTGTAGGAAACAGGCTGTTTGTGCCCTTCCCATATTGCCATTAGTGTCACACATGCTGCTGTTTCATACTGGTAAGAAAAGCTCTATACTACAGAACTTTTGAAACTGACTGGATCATTGCTTCCTAAATCTAGTCAAGTGGTTGCTGTGGATCGTTATGGCTTCCTTGCAAAGCACACCTCCTGGCAGGGTGGAACACTGAGCCTTTTTGTCTGAACTTCTGCACTCACTAGGAGTTGAGACAGACCTTGAGAGGAGGTCTTGAAAACATTAGCAGTGTAAATCCAATTACAAAAATAGCTGCACTTGGTTTCAGTGACACTGACCTCTGCCTGGGGTTGGTTATTTGGCTCAGAGAGCAGAGGAAGAGGGGAGATCTCTGTTTCCATAAGCAAGTCCTATGTCTGCATAGTCCCTCTTTGGGACCACCTTAGAAAAACTGAACATTCCCCAAGCCTTATGATGATGTGGATCTATGACCCCACCAGGTGGCTTGTGGTGGTTCTGGTAGAGTCTTGTTGAAAGACGATCCACTGCCAGCAGGGATGGGGAAGCCGTTGGCTGATGCCTTTCTGCGATGGCTTTAGTGACCACAAGCAGCACATTTCAACACTGTTTAGGGGCAGGACAAAACTGATTTTTAAACTGATGAGACAAGTCTGAAGAAAAGGAGTTAAGATTCTGCTAGATACACTGGGCCTTGTTACTTGCTGACCAAAGCATTGAGTGACATTGTTTGACATTAGCAGATTAGTGATTTAAGGTGAAATTACAAGAAATGAGGTTAAGTTGCTATGTAATGCTGTAGCTGGGAGTGCAGGATGTATGTATTTGTCCAAAACAGATATTCAGGTAATCTTAATCTGGTCTTGAATGCCTGGAAAATGAGCCTTTCAGCACCGTGAGCCAGTATGTTGGCAAATACAATTAGATGTGACACCACAGCCTTTTCTTAAGTTTCATGTAGGTACTTCTGCCCAGAAAGTAGGGAAGCCTGTTTTCTTTTGTCATGGATAATTTTGATTTTTATGAAGAATTTGATTTAGATAAATCAGTAATTGTGGCAGGAAGGAAGGAAAACTGTACAACATAATAGCTTCAAGTGAATATTAAAGCAAAAGTAATTTTAAATCAGCTGCCATTGCTGCCTCTGCTTCTTGTTATATGATTTTTCTGTTCTCTGTGTTACTGCTTTGTTTGTACCTGGTATTGGGTCGGTTGCATCTTTCTTTGTTAAGTACATCCTTAATAACTTTTCTGTTTCATAGGAATAATTGCAATTGGCCACATTAATGAAGCAGTTGACCAAGGAAATCCTGAGAAAACTCTAGAAGCCCTGCTATTGCCCACAGCCAAGCTGCGAGACGTGAGACCAGCGAATGCAAGGCATTATCAGGATGTTCTGCACCATGCCAAAGCACAGAAATGCAAGGTTAGAATTTTCACCTTTTCTCTTTGTAGGAACTGAAATCCCAGTCCTTTTCACTTGCATCTGTGTTCCTGTCCTGTCCCCCTGATATCTGGATTAGCTGTGTCAGTGAGGTTGTAAATAAGCCAGTGACAACAAACTGGCACTAAGTAATTTTGCACTACAATTGATTCTGACTGTCAGAAAGGGATTAATTCTTAATGTAGTAATACTAAGACACATTCTGTATATAGGTTGCTACTGGCTTGATGTAATGTCCCTTTCTTTTAATTCTACTAGGTTGCTGCAGCTGTTACAAAATGTGGGCAGCAACAGTCCTGACACAGTTATGAATTTGTGCAAGGATATATTTACAGAACTGTGTCAGGCAAGTAGCTACAACATGGATGGGAATGAAGGTTTTTGATGGAAAGGAGTCATAGTCATGGTGTTACTTAACAAACCTTTGGGAAGTTCTTTGAGGAGTCTCTGCTGCTTAAGATGTTTTATTACAGTGGAGTTTTATACATATTTCTGCTACAGCTTTATCATGTAAGAACAAGCTGACAGTCCTGTACATGCCTTCAGTTTAAACCTATCTCAGCAGGATATTGCTATCTGCTTCCCCAAAAGCAGTGGTCTGCTTAACATTACAGCTCAGGGAAGCATAAACAAAGAACAGCCTAACAGCTTGCAGGATGTGACTGAACATAAGATTAGCTACAGCTACTAGCACGGCACCTAAAATGTCCAGTGTTCGCGAAAGGCATTAAAATTCACGGAGTGTGTCCCTAAAGTAATATGGTCAGCTGCGGATAGTCTGCAAACTTTTGCTTGTAGAAGTATCTTCTGACTATCTTGTTACCTCACCTGTGGTAACTGCTTTGAAACCATGTTTCTCTACTCTGCTCTCAGTTTTTAAAAAGTATCTACTTGGGTTCCCAGGTAAAGGCTGGTTTCACTGAGCCCTCAATGCTTTAAATCCTTCTCCCTTGCCATGTGTTTTGGGGAGGGTTTTGCACATGCTGACTTTACCTGTCCTGGCTGGGCCAGAATCAGTGTGCACAGTGAGTGCCCATGCGAGTGGTGGCTGCACAGTGCCAGCCCAGGGCACACCATGTTTTTGCACAGTGAGCCAGGATGTCCCTGAGACAGAGACATAGAGCCCACAGGTACCCACAGGCCTCCACACACTGCCCTGCTTCACTCCTGCCAGCTGTCACAATGCTCCCCAAATGCAACCTGTTGCCTACTTCTGTCCCTGTGTGAATGTGCTGATAGGAAAAAAATAAGTGTTTCCCAGTTCTGATCTCTGTAAAACCTTCTCAGACTAAAATTTTTGATGTTTCTAAGAGACATCTTCTGTCCTTCCTCTCTTGAGCTATTCTGGTTTTCTCCCATTTCAGAAGAGAGCAAGACACTGTACTTCTAAAAAAAATACTAAGTTACATATTTACTCTTTATGTGGACAATCACACAGACATCATCATTCTTTAGGTAAAAGATATGATTTAGATGGAACATTCAAAAAAACAAAAAAAAAAAATCCAAACACAATTGAAAAGATAGTTTCAATTCCTGAAGTCTATTTCCCACTTTTTCTGATCTCTGTTTATAAAGCAGATCTCTCTTTAGTTGCATTTAGCATGTTTAAGATTGAGCTGTTGTAAAAGGGAGTGTTTAATTTATGAGGATCAGATAAGTCTCCCTGTAAACTTCCAACATCTGGGAAAACATGGGTCAAACTTTCTCACTTATTAAGCAGCTTACTGTCACTTCTTTGCAGCTGTGGTGGTTTTGGGGAAATAGAGTCTACCCAAATTGGCCAGAAACTGTTACACATATTTGTTCCTTGCTTGAAACTGAAAATGCAAGCCTGGAACTTATTGCTATAGTCTTAAACCACAGCTTTTAATAGTTCTGAAGGCCTTTTCAAATCTAGTGTATTCTCAGTGAAGAGAAACACTGTGTTTAGGGAGCATATTTTGGATAATGAAAAGTTAAACAGATGTACCGAACTCTGAAAGGGTTCCTGTGTTTGGTTGTGGGGATTTTTGAGTGATAGGAACACAAGTTTTAGTTAGCTTAGCATTGCTTATATTTTCAGTAGTTGTATAACATTTGAATAATTTTAAAGTTATCTTTGAAATCTCTTCTTATGCATGTTCAAGGAATGGCAGGACTAAAACTAACTTAAATTAGGAGCCAGAAGAAATTAAAGAAAGGGAAGTCTTACCAGGCTGCAAATTTCCTTGAGGTGTTTTTCCAGTGCAAGTTATTTTATTTAAGTAAAGTTTTGTTTACAATACTATTCTCAAACCAACATAAAACATTTTTCTCCTTACTCTCTCACATGCTGCAGTTACAAATCCAAACAACAACCACTAAGCTCATTTTGTAGGAGCTTGGTATATATGTAGCTTTGGAGTTTCTGTAAAGGTAAAAGCTGACTCTTTGTTTTACAAATGTGGACAATCAATCATTACCAGTTGCAGTATTTGTAACACTGTAGGTATTTCCTGTCAGGATGTGGAAATAGAGAATACTAAAAAATAGCTTCCCTGTTTTGCTTACCAAGCAAGAATAATACATGCCTGGATTCACACTGATAAGGATTAGCTCCCAGCAATCCTTGTGGGCTAGGGGAGTGCAGGCGCTGACGAAGTGGAAGAACAAGTCTCTAGTGCAAGGCTGGTTAAGCAGCCTCAAAGGAGATGTTTCCTTGGAAGAGTCAGGCTCTGTGACTGTAAATTTACTGCCCCTTGAGCCTATGCAGATTCCAGCTCTTCATTTTCAAAATGCAGAGCAGTATTTGCTCTTGACTGGTGTGAGAGGGAGCTTTTGCAAAGCTTGGCAGCTCTCAGGCATGTAGAAAGTTCTTTTAGTTGTTCTCATTTCCACTAGGCCAGAAACTTATTTTTGTATCACTGTTCCTGCAGTGATTTGGAAATCATGAATTGGCCTAAAAGTGCTGTTTGAATGTCGATTCCTCTTCTAGTGTTCAGAGGCTGTGGTGACTGATACTCTGGCAGCTTCTCCATAGCCATGAAAGCTGTCTCAGAAAGAAATGGAGGTGCAAAGCTTCTTCCCTGAATCTAGATACACAGGTGTTCCAATGCATATGATAAAATTATAGTGCTGAAGAAGTATGTCTCTGGAGATATTCCTTGTGTGGAAGGAAGTCAGTTGTACTGAGATTGTGATTTTTAGCACTCTTTGCAGTTTAATTGTCACACCTGAGATTTGTTGCTGTCTAGGTTAATACTAAACAAAATCATAAATCCAATAATAGAAATATAGGACTAAATTCATTTTTCCCTCGATATTTTAACCATTGTAAGGTAAATATTGGATTGACTTCTAATTTTTGACATCAGAAAATAAAGGAAAGGATCAAGACAACTATTTAAGCTGCTAAGACATAAAGCAATTAGATAAAATGAATACAACCCATCTGTGTTGTAATAGTAATAGTTGATGTGATGGATAATAAGGATAATATTGCTTGGCACAAAGCAAATAGCAAAGATGGTAAGGATCAAAAGACTGACTTTGACATACCAGAACCATTCATGAGTCTTGAGTGTTCGTATAATTGAGACATAACAGAAAACAATAGTTGCAAGAGGTATCAAAAACCCAAATATAGCTAAAGAAACATAATAGTAGAACTGGAAGGAAGATACCATTTCACAGGCATTGTGCACGTCATGGCAGGTATAAATGCCCAGCTGCTTCACATAATAGCTCTGCTGCATGATGCAAAGTGGGAGCATGTACAAGAAGACGATGGTCCACACAGCAGCACAGGCTGCAATGGCATAGGCGCGCTTGGGTAGGCTCTTGTAGGTGAAGGGATGAACAATGGCCATGTAGCGGCTGACACTGATACACGTGAGCAGCAGGATGGAGCAGTACATGTTGCCATAAAACACCACAGTGGTGGTTCGGCACATCAGTTCCCCAAACACCCAGTTGTTCCCATTGATGTGGTATGCTATTTTGAAGGGCAGCATGATGCAGAAGAGCAGATCTGAAACAGCCAAGTTTGTGTAGAGGATGGCAGTGCACACAGAGCGGATCCTGAACAGTAGCATCCACAAAGTGATGGCATTAGATGGTACACCCAATAAAACAGCACTGAGGTAGACGGCAGGTATTAGCTTGGTGCTCAGAGAACTGGTCAGATACTCCAGTGTAGTGTTGTTCACTTCTGTTAAAGTGGAGTCATTTGACTTTTTTGAAGTGCATTTGTTTTCTCTGATATGGATGGTTGTTGTCTCCCCTTCTATAGCATAAGGGGGGATGTAATCATAGTCTCTTGCTGAAATTCCACGGAAAGTCTTAATAAGTGACTCGGTTTCAACTGCAGAGCCATTCTGTGAAAATTCTGAAGCTTAAAAACCAAAAACTTGTTAAAAATTGCAAACTACTGGATTAGTAATATAATTCACTTTCAGGTACTGAGGAAGGTGAACATCTCCATGTGAAAAACAATATATTTTTAAAAGATTTGATGACATTTTTAAAAGATTTGATGACATTCTCCTTAGCTTTGGGTGTTCATATCAAATGTACCAAGAACAGTCTTCACTTGTTATTTCATACCCAATTTTGAAAAATTATTATTAATTTAGTGCTAAGCTTCATCTTTCTGCGTTTTTGCATGTTTTCAGTAATCTCCAGTGAAAAATATCAGACATTTCTGTAATGTTTGACCTGTAGAGGGTTTTTCCCAGTACTAATAATGTTGGTAATTTATGATACAAGCAGCAGCCTTGGTTTAGGCTTCATCAGAATCTCCAAAGCAAACAGCATTACTGTCCTTGTCATTTCATGTATGAAATGCATGACTGCAAAATGTGCAAAAGCACTGTCTTGTCTAACACAGGATGACACTTTCAAATTAGAAAACTGAATTTTTTTGGTCTTGCATATCAAATTAATGTTATTTTTCAGCTTCTGACTAAAGCAAATCAGATCTTTTTAGCTTCTTGTATCTGAGCAAGGGCAGTTAGTTTTCAGAACTGACAACAAATGCTTCAGCTGGTACTAGGTGTAATTTACTGGTAAATAAACAAAACTTCTCAAGAACCAGGACAATTTAGTCCATAAATGTTACTTGCATGTGGGCAAACCAAATAATACCACTTTCTGTGGTATTACACGTTCCTCAGTCTTTAGTAACGGACTTTGTAGACACATTGACATTTCCAACTGAAGCATAAATGTGTTCAAAATGCTTTCTTAAACCCGTGTGTTGTAAAATGATTTTGCAGAGTAAACAGCTGTGTAAGTACAATTGTTTTCAGCTGTGTTTAATGCAAAAATACTTACTGTAAAGCTTAAAGCATGCATCATGAAACTGGAATTCAGAAACAAACTGAAATTTGGATGAAAACCTCTAGGGGTTTTTTTTTGGGTTTTTTTTTTTTACCTTTCCATATTTGAATAAAATGCAGATAACTGTTTTAAACTGGCAAATTTATGGTGGAATGTTTTGAAATCATAATTAGTAGACTTCATCCCTTTTAATAATTTTTTGATGGTTAACCCAGAAAATTAGTTTTAACTGCTCTTTAAAAGTCTTATATATGCATGCATGGGCATATATAGTGTGTGAAATATGATTTGAAAACAGCTTTCATTCTGGAGAGGAAAACAAAGACTTATTATTTGATCATTTCCTTAAGTTATTTTTATCACAATAGTTGTCTGAACATTTCCCTCTAATAACACCATCTGTGAACTGTAAAACAAGCAACTACAGATATAAAATTATCATATCACTTCAGAAACACTAGATAAAAGATTTGTCTTCAGCAAGTGCAGAAAGTTCCTTTCAATAAAATTCATTATAGAAAATGACTGGGGGGAAGTAAAGTGTCACTGAAATGAAAGAACAAAAATCTGCTTTAAATGAGACTTCCTAGAGTATCGTTTTCTACAAGGATACATATGGAACTCACCTTGAATTTGCAGCTTGCAAAGAGACAAGGTTATCAAAAAGCCCACGTTATTGACTAAAATATGGAATAGGTACAGAAAGGAGGACTCACCTGTTATGCAAAGACTGAAAGTAAGAGAGAGCAGTCCAGTGAAAAACAGTATCTTCATTGTAGTGTGTGAAATCCAGCAAGCCAGACAATGGTGCTGCTCTAGTTCATCCTGAGAAGCATTCTGTGGGGGCTTTTTTCCCCCCTCTGTAAGTGACTAAAGAATGATTGATATGTCCTGTAGAAGCATCCTGTAAGCATGAGGTTTATGGCAAGGAACTAATTTGCTCTTTGTCTACTACAGCAAGAGGGTGTGACGTATCCAAATATGCACACATGACTCAGTTTCAGCCTCTGCCCAACACAGAGATAAAATTGCTTTACAGCAGCAATTTAACTCCTAAATTACCATGAGCATGAAGCTGATGTGCAGGGTTCTACTGAAATTTGTACTTATAGATATTTAGGGTAAAAAGGTATTTTCTGGAAAAATCAAGGGGTGTGTTTAGTAAATCTTTAAGCTTCTCATCTAGAGACCAAAATGTCACATGGGTGAACACTGTACCCTTCTCCAGGAAGAAGCCAGGCTTGGAGAAGAGTGCGATGACCTCAGTTTAGCAAATGTGAAGGTGAAAAGAAGCCACACATACAAACATGCCTTAAAAAAAACCCCTGTGTCCTGCTTTGCTTTCTGCCTCCCTACCCACTGTTAGCTGTCTGCTTCCTTCGATCCAGCTACTCACAGTTCCCACCCCTCCACAGGCTGAAGCCTCCTAAACCTTTCCCCTATTTTTGTCTGCTGTTTTGTTCATCCCTTCCTTGTTCTCTGCCTGGGTTTGTTTGTGTTTTTTTTTTTCTTCCTTGAATGCCAAATAACAATGGCTTGTTTCAGCAGGCAAAATTAGCCTAACTCTTGGTCTGGCTTTCAATCTACTTGTGAGGCTCAGCATAAACTGTACTTGTCTCCAGAGCAGTACTTGTGTCTGTTCTTGTATTTAATGTGTAAAAGATTGATACTAGATATGGAATTCTTTTCAGTTTCTCAGTCCTTTGCTCAAAATTGTCAGCTGTAGTTTGGGAATTTATTATACAGTCTCAAATGTTAGCTCTAACTCTCTTGGTAGAAAAATGTGCGGTGTGTGTCCACTGTCCTATGATTGTCTGGCACTACTTGATGTTATTTATATATTCTCCTACCTTGTTTATATATTGATGCAAACTGAAGAGCATGTCTTTAGGGTTTTTTACCCTGTTTTCTCTTTGAAATTTCTGTGGATATCAGATTTATTGTATCTTTGGCCTGGAGATAAAATCAGAGATATTAATTGCAAAGCTGGTTCTTTGTCCACACTGGTTTAGTTTGAGTGTGTTTCTAGCAGGTTTTTTTCCCCTGAAATATTTGTGTGTATATCCTCCTAGGTCTTTATCAATCTGTACCTTTGTTTCTCTCATCATTAGTCTATTATAGACACTTGTATTTCCTCTTTAGCCTGTATTTTTCCTTCACTGGATTAGATTTTCTTTAGCTCCAAAACCCTATTTTATCTGTTGTAGTGTTGGTCCACCTGTGAGCTTGGTCAGCATGGTTTGTTAGCAGGGATGTAGAGCCTACTTTCCGGCACCTTATATTTTAACTTGGGTTTCATGTCATGCACTGTTAGCCTGTAAGAAGAGCAATACCTGCTCTGCTGCTTCATTCCAGAAATGTTTGCCATTTGAGCTAAATCATTACTAAACCTGAGTTGTCTTTCTACATCAGTTTTCACTGTTATTTTCAAACATAATGTGTACTCAGGTATACACAGAGATCATTTCCAAATAAGGGATTTTGAAAGGAAGCCAACTTCCTGCAGTCTTTTGCTTTGTTCACTCTGCTACAATCACACTGCTGCCTGATAATATGTGGTTTTATGTCACTTTCAAGCTACTATGCCTACATATCATGGAAACAAAAATGTTTCTAGCTTTGCTCAAAATTTTAATTCATTTTTAGCAGGATGAATTCTATGTCAGCAGTCAGCACAGCATATTCTTTAGAGGACCTCTAAGGTTTTGCAGCTGAAAACTGAGATTTAAATAAATTCTTCTATTCTTCTGTACATCAAAACTTTCAGAGCTTTGTATTTGAACAGGAGTTAGTAAACAGTTACTAACAGTTCGAGTTAGTAAATATAATATGAATGTGTTTCATTGCTGATCTGAAACAGCCAAACTCTTTAGAGTGTCCAGAGGCGTTGCATTTGCAAGTGGAGATTGTATATTGGAGCTGTATCAGTATGTTCAGATAACTCTTCTTATAATTAATTTTTTTCAAGGCTTTTTTCTATCCTTTTTCCAGGAATCCCAAGATGAATCAGCGCTTCTGTGGCTGGATGAAATACAAAGAGGAATCAGTGATGGCAATAACAACATAAAAGAAGCAGCAATTTGTAAGTATTAATCTGCATTTGCACTGCTCTTGTTTCTATTGGTCTTGAGAAACTGAATTTGGTAATTTATCCTTTTCCACTTCAAGGAAGGGTGGAAGGCCTTTAAATGCATGAAAGGAAATGAATGCATGTTCTTTGTGTTACTGAAATTGGGATGATTAAAACTACAGAGGTGATGTTAATTTTATCTAAAGTGGTAATCTTTAAGGCTTGGATAACAATTCAGTGAATTTGGTTATACATCATAACCAAGATTTCTAGTGTCAGTGTATCTACACATAGCTCACATACAAATGAGAATGGATATGCTGTTCAGGGGTTTCTTTTTCCTATATTACTAAAATCTTGATGCATGTTTTAAGGGCAAATCTTTGTTTAAAACTTCACTTACTCATATTTCTTTATAATGTCTTTCATGAAATACTAACAAAAATTATGAACATATTAGCTTTAGTGTTGAAAAAAACCACTTATTTGTTTGAGGGGGGAAGTGAATGCCCTTCTAAATTCTAAGGAAGAAGAAAAATACTGAGGCTTATCCTGTCAGGGTATTGTGCACTGAATGCACTCAGCACCTTCTGTCAAAATTTGGATTGAGTAAACTAATTTTAGAAAAATATTCATAATACATAATAAATTTTAATAAGTAATGCAGAAGTGTAGCTGGGTATGTGAGGCACTGAAGAGTGTGGTGGGATGCCTGCCTGTTCTTGCCTAGGGCCAGCACAGACCAGCGAGACACTGGGTATTGGTTAGCCTTCTGTTGACTTGGCTTTGGGTGAGTCAGTGTCGCCTTCTTTTGCACCTTAGGAACTTGTGAATACAACTGCTGAAGTCAGTGCATTCCTGCAGCACCATGCTCAGCCATCCTTAGTGCAGTGTGGCAGCCTGTGTAGTCACAGGCATGTCAGTACTTAGTGCTTGGGAAGTTAAGGGTGGAAGAAAACACAACTGGCTATTACAAATAGCTATCCCTACTACAGGTACAGTGCATTTTGCATTACTATTACTTTAGAAATGATTTAAACAATTAATGTAGTCTTCATGTAACAAGTCAGGTACACTGAAGAGAGTTGAAGTATTTTTCCAGTTCACACATTCATAGTTGAAAGCACCAGACTAGTGTTTTCTGAGACAGGATCAGACACACACACACACATTGTCTCCACCAAGCTCTTGTACTGAGAAGTGCTTATACCTTCTTTTGTGGACAAAAACAGCTCCCCAGCAATGCCACTCAGAGGCATGAGGAAACATCTGAGCAGAGAGAAGGGAAGGAAATGCATAGCTTATAAACAGATGTGAGTTAAAACTAAAAAGCAACGAAAACACCCTCATTTGTGTGCACTGGTGTAAAAGCATTAAGAATATATATCACAAATATTCTGCAGAAGTTAGCACAGCATAATTCATCTATCAATACCATATGATGTTGCTAATGATAAGCCACTGCTCCATCCACTACCTAGGTGTTGTAGTAAAATCTTTCCATATAATCTGTGTTGGTAGGAAAGGCACAGCTTTTCACGATCAAGGATGCTCAGTGGAACTGTTTTGACATGTCACATGTAGAAAAAAAGCCCCACTAATCTCCTGTACTCTGCCCTCTGGGTTGGAAGGAACCACTATCAGCACACCACAATCTTCAGAAGAGCTCTAAGGTCTTGCAACTAAAAACTGAGATTTGAAATTTCCTCATGACACAGAACCTGATACTTACTCTAAAAATACATCCTGTCTCAGGAAGTTTCCATATTGTGTTGACAAAGTCTAAACTTAAAGTTCAGCTTGACCACACTTTGGAAGTGAACTTTTATTTGATCTATCATAGAGGTGCTATTTTTGAAAGGGAAACAACTTCAAATCTTTTGTAAGGTAGTCAAAAATGTATTTTTCAGTCAAAACAAGTATTTTTGAGATTGCTGCAGTAGTGGCAATAAAAAAAGCAGTAAAATAAGAGAAGGCAGCTGCATTGAAACAATCTTGATCACTTCCAAACTAATTTTTATGCCTTATGGAAATAGCAAATACTACAGTATTAAAGTTTTAAAAGACTTTTACAGTTTTCCATGTTGGTAAAGGTTTATATATATTCTGTCTTTATGTAGGAAGCAGTAGAGTAATTGCTGGTGCACCTCCTAATTCTTTGCAGTGCTTGCTGTGTGATTTGCATCACCTTGCTGCGCTTCTTGAATCAGTTCAACTATTGTACTCCTTATCCTAGTGGAGGACAAAATTAAATTGGCCAAGTATCAGCTGCATAGCCTTCAGGAATAGACTTGAATACCAACTTTAGTCTTGCACAGGAAGAGTCTGTCTGTCATGACAGAGTCCAAGTTACAGGAAAAAGCTGATCTTTGGCCTTGTTGAGAGTTCAGGTTTATCACACCAGACAACTGTAGCTTTGTATATCACAGCTGCTTGAAGAGAGAACGGGTGTGGAAAAGAACCCTTCACAGTGTTGATCTGGTACTGGTGTCTCAACTGCTACAGAAGCAGACTGGAGCTGACAGTTCTCCTGCAACTGGGGATGGCTAATCTTCATTTATCTTATAATTTTTCAGGATCCACATGGCCCTTCTCCAGAGCAACAATTAATGGTATTAATTGCTAGCACTTAAATGGAAAGGAATCATTTCTGTTGAAGTGAATTTTTTTCCCTACTAAATATTTTTCTTATATTTTCCTTCAAAAATAAAGGTGTCGCTACTTAAAAGATGAGAAAAAGCTTTATGACAGTGGACCTACACAAATGAATCTTAGCTTAGGCAATGTTCTATTTTGTCTTAATAACAATAGCTTCCGGTAACTGTAACTATATGATTGAGAGGAGGAAGGAAAGCATTCAAATACTGCTGAACAGAGTTGACAAGGCATGTGGGACTGTGTATGAATAGGGCTGAGACATCAGAGTTATCTGGGCCAGCAGCAGCTAGCTGGTAATATGTGGCTTCCCAGTTCTTCCTGCTTTCTCACTGCTGAGACCAGATGCCTGGGCATCACAATGCCATAGCAGTGTCAGAAAAGACACTTCCAGTCTCACAGGGAGCACATATGTGCCTGGCAGGGGTCTGTTTCTAAGCACAGAAAAATAGCAGGATGCTATCTGACAGAAATCCAGACGGTGGTGGTGTGGTGTTGTGCCTCTGCTTTGTTCCTCAGCTGGATGACAGTGTACTTTTAGGTTGATCTGTCTAGCCAAAGCTACCCACTCCACTTTAGTCTGACTAACAACAAATAAAAACTTTCTCCTACTGAAATACTCTTCTGCTTGCTCAGTCTTCTGGGGTGACTCCTATATGCAGGCTTCTGATGCTGAATGCCTTCTGGGTCAGCTCTGTGTAGGCAGGTGCATGTGCAGGGACCTTTCTTGTAGTGATCTGGATAGAAACAAGATCAGGAAAAGCATTTAATGCTGCAGCGTGAAGTGCAGCTGTGGAGTGCAAAGGCAGTTAGATTCACTTAAGCCAGTATATAATGCATATGTTCTAGCCATAAGTCTATTCCCTTGTTTCTCTGTGCATGGATCTTGAATTTAGATGTGAATGACACCTTTAAAAACCAGAGCAGCCATTTTTAAAGCAGCTTAAACACCTAGCATGTAAGGCACTTCGAAGTTCTGTGTGCTCTCACATGTTGTCAGGTGTGGAGGAATCAGTTCCTTCAGTGATGGTGGGACCTACACTAAGCAAGAGATGCTTAGGAAGTCCTGAGTCAGAATATGGGTAAAGCTGTATAACCTCAACGTTTATAAATGCACGTCTCAGAGTGCCTGTGTGTGCTCTGGAAGCAAAAGCCTCTCTCTCAAATTCAAGACCATGAATTTCTTTTAAACAAGCTCCCAAGGGTGAGTTAAAGAAAGGGTTGCTTCAGAATCCTGAATGGGTTTCTACAAGAATTTACTCAATGCAATCAATTTTAATTCCCATTTTGTACAGTAAAAGTGAATGTTAATGTTTACAGCTTGTAACCAAATTATTCCATATACTTCTAGAAGGCTCCCAAGTGATGAGCAAATGATGACCTGCCAGGGCAGGCTGAATGTGGGGGAACTTGCCATCCTCAACCCCTTCCCCTCCCCTGTCACTTGATGGGGAGCAGCTCTGTCCTCTAGATTGCTTTCAGCTGTGTTGTGGCTCCTTCCCAGTCTGGATGGAGCACACACTTTCTACCTAACATGCTTGCTGTTCTCCAAAATGCTTGTGCCAGCCTTAGAAGTCCATTTTCAAAGCTGCTGGGTGCTAGAGTTATGGGTACATAAAGTGTAAGACATCTAATTTTCTACATCATTATTTTACCCTAGTGGCTGTTGGAATATCAATGATTAACAAGAGCTTGGAGAAGGGTGACTCACAGTCAATCCTGATGATACTTCAGTCCCACTTTGGATTACGAGTCATTCCTGAGTGTGCAGAAGCTTACTTCAGGAACCTCTCTGAAGCCAAGAATCTGAAAACTACAGAAGGTAAAAACCTTCCTGAATAGGAGAGTTCCACATGTCCATATCACTGAGGCAATCAGAAAGCTAGAAGGAAAAAACTTAATTAAAATCACTGAGGAAGACAGATGCTGATTTTAAATCTTTTGACAAATCTTATACTTTTCCATGATTTTTATGTGGTGTTGAACTGTTGCATACATCATTTAGACCATGGTACATGCTGAGAACAAGTCTACCAACTTCTGCAGTGTAATTAAGACTTTCTAGAATCTCAGAGTAGCCTCTGAGTGAATTTAGGGCAGCTTCTCTGTGGCTGTCAATAGATTAGTCCATCCTCTCAGAAAATCATATTACTCTCTAATTTTTTTTTTCCTATTAGCAGATGTAGAGATGCACAATTTGGCCTTACAAGTTACTCTCAAAGATCAAACCAGGCTCTGACAGTGTCCACAGCCCATTTATGGTCCCTGTGCATTGCCAGAGCGGTGGTTATCAGCAAAAGCTGAGATTAAAATCTGCCTTTAGGAAAATGATTGGGTGTTTTCTCACATTAGAGCTGCAAAAGCTGGTCATAGCTAACAGCAGCCATGGTTAGGTAACAGTTAAAAATACTATTGTCAATATAGTACACTTTCTTACAGTAGATGGCTATGTTTCATTCCACAACATGAGTATTTTGAGGGCATTTTGCACAACTGACCTTACCAGCTTTATCTTGGGGCCTTTTGTCCATGAGGAAATGAGGCTTTTCCTGCTGGTCAGGATACAGCCTTGTTTACCAAAGCACTAAAAAAGAAAATGATGTGGATATAGGAAATGTTCTGTGTGAGGTAAGTGTCAATAAGTCTAGCATTTGGACAGAAGACAAGAGCAACATTATTTTATAAACGGTCTCAGTTCCACTTATGTGAGTGACGATGGAAGACACAGCACACACTGTTTCAGGTGTGCTAACTTGGCACGCAGGGGTTTGGAGAGGCTGGCAGTGGATCTGTACTAACCTCATAGCTGTTTCACTAATGTTACAGCTGTTTTGTTCCAGAGGAATGTCCCTGATCCACTGAACAGGGTATTTTGAAAATCTTTACTGCAAACTGGCCCAAGATACATAGTGATTCTGCACATAAAATGTCTTCATAGCAAATGCAGGGAGGGGAATGGGTAGGGAGAGCACTTGTCAGTGAAAGAGGACACAAGTGTGTACTAATGGCATGTACTACTTTTAGGTTCTAATGAAAGTCCATGGATTAAACTTGTAATGAAAAGCATGTATGATTACTATTACAATGTGGAAACTGAGGAAGGTACCTGTGTTGCCCCTGAAGGAGTTGTACCAAAAACTTCATGGTTAACTGGTGAAGAAATCCAGGTAGGTGGCTGAAACATTTGCTTTTATTGCAAATGCAGCATAAATATTTGAGGGGAAAAGAGCATGAGACACACAGTGTGAAGAGGTTATGGTGGGTGAAACTGAAGATCCCTTTATCAGTATGTGTTTCTGACAAGCACAGCAGCTTAAGTCTAAACAGACTGTGATAGCACAGCCTCCTGTCTACTGTCTGGCAGTGACTTAGGGACTTCCTAACTGCATGCTACAGCATATTTTCCTTTTAATAGTCACCAGCAGACACCAACGGAGGGAAGTCTTATTGTTTCCATATCCTTTCATATTGTTTGGACTTTGCAGTGGCCTTTGCATTGGCCTATAACAAGGAATTTTTTATGTATTTGAAAGCAGATGAAACCACCATTTTCTGCTTAAATCTAATCCTCTGACAGCACTTTTGTATCTCAAAATTCAGTAGGATGGGCATGCTATTTAAAATCCCTTACTATAGAGGTTTTGTGTTAGTGTAAAACATAACATACAACACAAGTAGATCACACAGCTTCTGAGCAATTTGTTCTGCTTCTATTCTGATGCAGCTCATCTAAGTTACAGGCTTACTCCTCTACAACAGCTCAAGTCACAGTGCATGTCCTGAAATTCTGAATGCAGTAGTATTTCAGTGTGCTTCTCAACAGAGAACCCACTGATTCAGTTAATATTTCTAGATGTTTGACTTGTACAAAATACTTGAAAGTATTGGGAAAGCAGCACTCTCCTAAGGTATAACAAAATACTCTCTTAAAATAGGATGTGCATTTGAATAAATGAAGCTTGAAAGCAGTTCAGTTACCCTTCATATGCAGTTCAGTGGTAGCAAAGTTGCTCTTTCTCCTTAGTGATTAAGATCTAGGGATAAATCAGGGCTACTTGGATAGGGTGAATACAAGCTGCAGAGATGGAGAGCACACAAACCAAATTCTGGGACGGTTTTGGCTTTAGGTCTGGGGGGTTTTTTGGTGGGTGTTTTGGTTTTTTGTTTTGTGTTGTTTTTTTTTTTTTTTTTGTTTTTTTTTTTTTTTTTTTTTTTTTGTGTCTTTGTTTGTTTGTTTGGAGGGTTTTGTTTGGTTGGTTTTTGTTTTATTTGTTTGGGGGGGTTGTTTTGTTTTGGGAGGTTTTTTGTTCTTTTTTGTTTGTAGGTTTGGTTTGTTTTGGGTTTTTTTAATGATCTTTTTCCATGATCTTTTAACAGAACATTGTTGGGCAAGTTACAGCAGACTACAACCGAGAGCAGCTGTGGCTTGCTAATGAAAATCTGATTGTTCGACTGCAAGCCCGAGCAAGGGGGTTCTTAGTCAGAAGAAACTACCAGGAGAGAAAAGCATACCTTCAAAACCAGGAACCATCTGCCATCAAAATACAGGTATTGTTTTAGAACAAGAAGGTATCATGGCTTGAGCAGCTTTCTGCATGTAACAGGTGATGTGGCTGATTACCACTGATAAAATGCTTAAATAGATCTGTGTCCCTGTTTTCATTAGCAGCAGATTAAACCTCTACATCTGCAAATATATTTGCTATATGAAATCACATATACAGTTTTAAAAGAATGTATCACATTCACCACCAGTGTAAGTTACCTGGGAGAAGCTCAGAAATGCACAGCCCTGGCTTTGTTCTGACGTGCTCAGATTTTTTGTGGTATGCCTAACTACGCACAGCACAAGATCAGAAAGTATTTGTTGAGTACCAAAGCAAAAATTCCTTGGCAAAGCATGACTTAGGAAATACATTCCTTTCTAGATTATCCCCAGTTTCAAGTAGTTTGCCTCTGCTCCATGAAGCTAGGTAGGGAGTGGCAGCTACCCTGGTGTTCTCTGGCAGTATTTCTTGGATGTTTCCAGTTTGCTGAACTCAAAAGAAATATAAAGGAAACTTTCTGCAAGGTGCAAACACTGACAGATGCATGCACACTGGTTTTAAATGGTGAAATAGCCAGCCCCTCCTAGGAGCAATTTATTCCAGTCTTGAAAAAAAAAAAAATCAAACACATCATCATCACCACCATACCCTTTAAAAAAAAAAAAAACAAAAAAAAACCAAAAAACCAATGGAAAAAAACCCCAAACAAACACACAAAACCCCCCCAAACACCCAATAACAACAAAAAACTGGAAATGTACTTTTTTTAAAAATCTCCAGTGACTTTATTTCATGATTCATTACGACAAATACCTTTACCACTAGTAGTTGTTATTGGAATTGATTTTTTGTTTTCTGGCATCAGTTTCTGCTGTTGCCTCTTGTCCTATAGCTCAGCACCACCAAGAAGAGCATGGCTTTATCTTCTTGGCAACCTCCCTTCAGATAGTTGCATATACTGATGAGGTCTCCTCTGGAATGTCTTCTGGAGGCTGAACAGGCTCAGTTCCTGCAGCCTTTCCTCACAAGAGAGATGCTCCAGTCCCCTCACCATCTTTGTAGCCCTCTGATGGACTCACTCTGGGAGCTCCATGTCTCTCTTGTCCAGAGGAGCCCAGAGGAACTTGTCCAGCCCACAGTTCCTGAGTGTTTCTGTGAAGATGTTGTAAAAGACAGTGTTGAAAGCCTTGCTGAAGTTGAGGTAGACAATACCCACTTGCTCTCCCCTTGTCCATCCAGCTAGTTATTTGATTGTAGAAAGCAATCAGGTTGCTTAAGCATGATTTCAGTGAATCTATGCTGATGATTCCTGATCACATTCTTATCATCCACATGGCCTCCAGACTGAGACACTCCATCACTATTCCAGGCATGGGAGGTGAGGCTGGAATAGTGGGCAAGAGCTGTCAGTCTTCTCTATGTAGGATGAATCCAATGACTGGGATGCTAAGGGTGTGAGTGTACAGGCGATAAGAGTAAGGATGACTTCAGGCAAATGACAGAAATGGCACTGGATAACAAAGTGTGCTGACATTGGTCAGAACCAACATGAAATGCATTATGGTGCCATAAAAAAGAGAGGCAAGCTTGCTTACACCTTAGTTATCCTTTTATCACAATGCCAGTTTTTCTCTACAAGGTAAACACTGTTAATGATTTTAGTGTATATATGTAAATGTTGATAATTATTAGTTTCTTATTAGGGATAATGACCTCCTGTCTTCTATAAAATAGGCTTTCTGGAAAGGATTCAAACAAAGGAAAAGCTATGTTGACAGATTAAAGGTGCTTCAAAGCAATGTTGCTGCTATTGTTAAGGTAAGATCTCAGTGTGTTTTGGGGTCCCAATACCTTTAATCCCTTGGCTTAGTCCTCCACCACCACCTGGGAATCAGAGACTAGGAGCACAAGTTGGAGGGTTTCCAGAAATGTGCATAGTGCTAAAAGTTGCTTAATTGACAGCTTAAGCAAACTGCTTCTTGAAAGCTATCTTGGACTTCTATCAGGCTTTGCTGAACTTGAGGGACACTTAATAGAGATTTCCTTATATTTTCCTTTCCCTACTAAATTAGAAAACATTATGATGGCAGTGTGTTATTTCCTGAAAAGCTGTCAGATCCCTTTGGAAAGTGTTTGCTTTTCTCAGATGCTATTGGGATGTTATGTCATTATTAGACTGTAGATCATGGATGGAGTATTCTGAAGGAGACTGGTTTAGAACTGAGAGCTGAGATGTGAAGGTAGAAATCACTTCCAAAGATAATGCTACACACAGGTGAAAGAACTCAGCTTGCTATTTCAGTGGAAACCCCTTAATCTGGTCAATGGCCAGTAGGACCCTGGTGGTACAGTCATCTATGGCTACAAGCACACAAGAACAGCATGCCGGCAGGAGTAGACATTCAGAAGCAAGTTTAACACACACACACAAGTCTGTGCAGTGTCCTTTAAGTTTTTATTTAATTTTATTTAACTTTCAGATTCAATCATGGGTCAAAATGTGGCTAGCAAAGAGAGCTTATAGGAAACGTCTGCAATACTTCAAAGATCACGTAAGTCCTTTTTCTCCATTTTGAACCTGAAGCATTGAAACAGTAATAAGACTGCATGATCAGTTTTTGGGAACTCAGAAAACAGAGTGCAGGTTTTGCAGTATGTTTCTGAGCAGAAGTGTTTCATAACTAGATCCTTTTGCCTAATCTTGATCCCTTTCAGAATGACCAAATTGTGAAGATACAAGCATTCCTCAGAGCAAACAAAGCCAGGGAGGACTACAGAACACTAAGTAAGTTAAGTGGTAACCATTGAATGGTGTATGTTTGGGGACAAGTAGATTACTCTGTTCTTTTTTTTTTTTTTTAACTGTAACGTGGGATGTCTTGGTCTCCTATTCAATGTCAAAAGTAGGTGCAAGTGTTTGCAAACCAATTGTTCTACAGCTGAAACTATATTGTACAGCTGTACTTTACTATGAAGTATGACAACAATATTGCTAGCTGGCATAAACTTCTCTCTGCCATTCAGAAATCTACTGATCACTTCCCAAGGGTTTTAAGGGTATTCAGTATGTCAACTAACAAGCCTATTTTCTTCAACTACAGTTGGTGCTGAAAATCCACCCCTGACTGTTCTGCGCAAATTTGCCTACCTCTTGGACCAAAGCGACTTAGACTTTCAAGAAGAACTAGAAGTAACAAGGTTAAGGGAAGAAGTGGTTACAAAAATTAGATCCAATCAACAGCTGGAGAAGGATTTGAACTTAATGGATATAAAGATTGGATTGCTGGTGAAAAACAGAATCACTCTTCAGGTCAGCAGGCTCTGTTCAGCCTCCCTTGGTAGCATGCACTAAGCACCTCTATGTGTTGAGGGAGCTGAGGGTTACACAATCACAGCACAGCTGAGGCTGGAAGGCACCTCTGGAGGTCATCTGCTCCAACACTCCTGCTCAAGCAGGGGCACCCAGGATAGCTTGTCCAGGACTGTGTCCAGATGGCTTTTGAATATCTCCAACAATGAAGACTTCACAACCTGAGCAAGCTATGCCAGTGCTCAGTCACTCTCGATTAATTAAAATACTCCTAGTAAATTAAGCACTTTCTTTGCTTGTTTCTCTCTTATGCTAGATGTCGTTCTGTTGTCCTAAGTTGTACGTCACTGTGTTTTGCTAGTTGTGGACAAGAGTAATTACTTGGCAGGTTTAAAATCTTTTCTAACATTTCTGTGGTAGAATTGAGTAGACTTCTGATCATATTGAAAAGCTTGTTCAATGTTAATTAATCATGAATGAGTCTGTATGGGAAATCAGGTCACATAGAGTCATTGTTGGCAAACCATACTGGTGACAAGATAAAGATGTTTAAGAGACTGGTTAGTGAATAGAGCAGCAAAATATACAAAGTTACTAATTAGGGTCCTTGGAGTAATACCACATTTCACATGGTTGGGAAAATATTAATTTTTCCAATTTGCCTGTTTTGTGAATATATAATCTGAATTTTTGATCACCTCTCTGCAGGATGTGGTACTGCACAGTAAGAAACTTAACAAGAAGAGCAAAAGTCAGCTGGAGGAGATGGTTACAGTTGACAAACAGGGCATCAAAGGTTTGAGTAAAGAGAGAAGAAAAAAATTGGAGGCTTATCAACATTTATTCTACCTTCTACAGGTAAATTTTAAGGCAAAAACTAACATGGTGGCAAATCGTTAAAGAAAAACCAGTAATATATTGGTTGTTTTAATGATTGCAGTGGTGATTATGAAAGTATTTCCAAATAATATGCAGACTGCTGCAAACACTATGATCAACTTCTAATATTCCCTGTTGCTGAGAAAATCCTTGCTGTCATTAAAACATGCAACAGATATGGCTGGGTTTTGCTTGAGCATAACTTCAGTCTGTGCTGAAGCCAAAGAGAGATCATAGAATTATAGAATTGATCGGGTTGGAAAAGACCTCTGAGACCATCAAGTCCAACCCTTTGTCCAGCTCCAGTCCATTTACTAGATCATGGCACTCAGTGCCACGTCCAATCTCAGTTTAAAAACCTCCAGGGACGATGAATCCACCACCTCTCTGGGCAGGCCATTCCAATGCCTGATTACTCTCTCTGTAAAGATGTTTTCCTCCATATATCTTTTAGTCCATATAAATTACTATCCCTGTTACCTGGAATTATATGTGCTGGAAAGGAAGTTATCTGCAATGCAGCTTGACAGCATGTAACGTTCTTGTGCTCTTTTAATGTCACCTCGCTGACATTTTTCTAGAGAAATTTTAGATCCTCTAAAGCAAACATCTAGTATGCAATGTTTTCTTAGTGGATATCCACTGCCATTTGGTAGAATGTCATAGTCATTGGATACAGAGACTTGATGCACAGAGGTACTACCCAGAGACTGCAAATTAAATCCTTAATGGTGCTTCGCACGGATCTCTAGTTGTGCAGTATTTAGTGTTTCCTATGCATTAGGATTTGGAGAAAAATAAAGCCTGTGCAGAAAAGTGACATATTTGGGAGTCAACATAAGTGCTTTTGGTGTGAACAAACATTATGAGCTGTGCCAAGTGGGGGCAGTTTGTCCTGGACAATAGTATTCAAGTAATTTGTTTGTTTTGTAGACTAATCCCACATATCTGGCGAAGCTGATTTTCCAGATGCCACAAAACAAATCAACCAAGTTTATGGATACAGTCATCTTCACTCTATACAACTATGCTTCCAATCAACGAGAAGAATATCTGCTTCTCAAACTCTTCAAAACTGCTCTAGAAGAGGAGATAACGTATGTACACTCACAGGGCGGCTTTAGTTAGTGTTGTAGATAGTTCTATGAATGTTTTGCACCTAAAAGAAATTGATGGTTAATCTTACATTAACCTAAAATTGCATACTTATTTTTTGTTATTAGAAAAGTTTGTTTTCTGGGTAAGTTATTCTTAAACTCAAGTGATTGCTAATAAAGAAAACAAATCTTTCTATGGTGGATCATATTCTTGTGTGAAAAAAAATTGCTTGGAAAAAGATGCTATAGCTTCTTGGCTTTGTGCTTGAGTATTTAAGGGTGGAGAAAGTATTTTCATTCTTTATGTAAATTTATGTTCTCTAAGTAAAGATTGGGGGCTTATCCTGAAATAATAAAACTCTTTATGCCCGTAACAATGACTTGTTGAACAGGCATTTGGATCTGAATCAGAGATATATAGCTGCCATTAACTATGCTATGTTCCCAGAACATTACTATAACATACAGATTATTTAGGTGGTAGTTTCTGTAACCCTGCTTTATATAAAGGTCTTAAGAAATAGAAGGTATAAAGAGGTTTCATCATAGAAATAGGACAATTCTAAAAGTGTGTGGTTTGAAAATATGGATAACTGCATACGTAAGTCAGAGCTGAAAACTATTCTGTTCCTGCTACAGCTCTAAGGTAGACCAGATTCAGGACATCGTTACTGGAAACCCCACTGTCATTAAGATGGTTGTCAGCTTCAATCGAGGTGCTCGTGGACAGAACACTCTGCGTCAGCTCCTGGCTCCAGTGGTGAAGGAGATCATGGATGACAAATCCCTTGTAATCAACACTAGTCCTGTGGATGTTTACAAGTCATGGGTAAACCAGCTAGAAATGCAGACTGGTGAGGCCAGGTGAGTGAGGAACCTGGACATATTGCACCATATACATGAGAAATCCCTCAGTTCTGGTTTTCCATTCTTTCTCTGACAAATTGTACTTGTGCCCATGCATCCCTTCCCCATCTTCGTGCAGTACAGTGAGAGATTTTAGGGACAGGTACTTGAAAAACAGGTACTTTAACTTGCCCTGAACAAGAAAGGGATGACTTTCCTTGCCATGAACTTACAAGCACTATTTAATCTTTGTAAGTGTAATAGTTTATGCCACGGAAGAATTCATAGTCTTTTTATCAGATTTTATAACATCATGCTAGTAGTGTTCCTGGTTTTTGATGAGCTATGCAGGGACTGGAATGTAGAGATGCGTGCCTCATACTTGGATTCCCCTTTTGTAAATAAGGGAAGGTACATGATGGCATGTGTACTGCAACCTAAACAAACTTCTCACCTCCAAAAAATGGAAGCTAATGCATCTGAGATTTTTGTTACTTAACCAACTTTAGCTGTATTTGTCTGACTTTTGCTTTGTTCACTGGTGGCCCTTATGAAGAAAATAAAAGAAGGCATTTTACTCTCAAATGCATTTAGTCTCATTTAACATTTGTTTGTTCTCTTTGCAGCAAATTGCCATATGATGTAACCACAGAACAAGCACTGACACACACAGAAGTGGTCAATAAACTGGAATCATCAATTCAGAGTTTGCGAGCAGTAACTGACAAAGTTCTCGCATCCATATTCTCTTCTCTCAATATGATGCCGTAAGTGCTGAGTTAGACTCTCCAAGCTGCAGTTCACATGCACAGTGAAGCTTTGACTGAAACTCTGTGATGGAGATACTTTAAAAGTATTTTCCATGCTTTCAAAGGCTTGTGATATGTGCCACTTGAATTACTTCCCCAGCAGAGGGAATGGTTTCTCAGCTTAAACTCTGCTTGAGCAGTCTGGTCAACCTCTCCCTGTACTTGAAACTTCTTGTATTTTCCATTATCAACTCATTCTGTGTTTAAAGGGACAGGGCAAAAAGCCAGTAACTTAAGCTGACTAGAATGATTGTTTTGTGTTTCATCTAAGCTGTTCTCAGTACTTTTCCTTTTTATTTGTTCTACACATAGTTATGGAATGAGATATATAGCCAAAGTTCTGAAGAGCTCGCTCCATGAGAAATTCCCGGATGCAACAGAAGACGAACTATTAAAGGTAGACTTCTGAGAGCAAACTGCCAGCACCTTGTTCTTTTAATGCCAAAGTGGATTTTTATTGACACTAAGAATTCTAAGGGACTGAGAACACCAGGAATTGAAGGAATTTGGCACTCCCCACTGAGTTGCCAAGGGGTTGTGGAAGGGGAGAAGGGAACTGTTGCCACAAGCTGGGTGCTCAGCAGTTCTTGGGGAAGATAGTGCCCAACCTGTTTTGGATAGTAACTGTATTTAGAAGGTTGGAGTTTATCTGAATCATCTTGGAACTTAGGTTTGTATTGAGGTTCTTTCCATCAGTAATCCTTTTATTGAGAACACTGTCGTCTCTTTTTTTTTTTCCTCTCCCCTCACCTGAAGTTGTTGACATAGTAAGAAATGGTAATTTAAATGCAATGAGGAAGTTACCTAAACTTCAAGTAAACCACTACATCACACTTAAGATGCTTTTAAAAGCTGTAGGACTGAAAAGAAAGGTGTGCATGGTAAGCATGGTACTTGCACACTGGCCATTGCTGTCCTACCACAGCCATGGTGCCTCTTCAGAGGGCTTAGAGGAATTGCTCTGTGAGCCCTCCAGCCAGCTGAGAGACTGACAACTTTCTCAAATTAGAACTATTTGCACTTCGATAAAGACCCTCTAAAGGTGTCAGCTGGAAGTTCTGCAGCTGACTACATATAAGCTGAAGAAAATTGCGCAAGAAAAGTCCTGCTTGTTTCTAAGACCAGGAATTATTTGAAGCCACCATCTGCACAAGTTACTGTAATATTGTTATAGAAATTGCAGATTGGAGAATTTCTTGTCTAGCTTTTTAGGGCTGCATTGCATTCCTCAAGAGAAATAATGGGTCCTTTATCAATTAATATATTAAATGCTGTTAGTATCTGTAACACGTCAGAGAATGAGCCTCCGGAGCTGAACCTTGCAAAATAAAGAGCAGTTGTGTTTCTGTTTAACTCCGTGCCTTGCCAGCACCAAAATGAAATGTGGTTGTAAAAGTCCATAACTGATGTTCACAGAAGTGTTGTAGGAGGCACATTACGTAAAAGACCTTTCAGTTTGCCTCAAAGATAACGTGTGCCTTAAGAATTCTCCTAGCACCAGTTCCTGTGGTCTAATTTAGAAGTAGAAATGATTGATCGTGTTTTATAAGATGTCATTATTGTATGTAAAGGGAAGATCTCTTAATTTTTTTTCTTTTAGATTGTTGGCAACCTTCTGTACTATCGCTACATGAACCCTGCCATCGTTGCTCCTGATGGTTTTGATATAATTGATATGACAGCTGGGGGCCAGATACACCCTGACCAGAGAAGGAACCTAGGTTGTGTGGCAAAAGTCCTCCAGCATGCTGCTTCTAACAAACTCTTTGAAGGAGAAAGCGAACATCTATCATCCATGAACACGTACCTCTCACAGACCTACCAGAAATTCAGGTATGCAAAGCCCTCACAAACACCTACACAGTAAGAGCTCTCTTCTAGGATGAGTAAGATAGGTGGACTCCTCATTCATAGAATTTTCTGTTCAGAGTTAAAAATGTTGAGTGATCTGACAAAGAAATACTGATGAGGAAGCTGGAGCAGGAGGAACAGGTTGTATTTTCGCTTGAGCACTGAGATCATATCTGCTGCCTTGGTTGCAGGAAGGTTTCCTTGCTGCAAACACAGACGGTGAGAACAGAGTGAGGTAATTCATTATCCAGCAGAAACAACGTCTGCTATGAGTTGGGAGTACAGCTGAAACTTTTGTCTGAGGAAGAAAACCTTATTTGTCAGGAAAAAGTTGTAGGTTTTGGTTTTATTCCTTCATCTTTGCTGAGAGACTATACAGATTTCATTCTTTTATCTTGCACAATCATAGGAAACTGTGTGTTTTGTACACTCTGGGACACAAGTTCTTTGGGATTATTGCCCATCTTTTGGGGTGATGAATTTTATTGCTTTGAAGTAATTTTATTGCTTTGTGGGGTTTAGTGACAAACTTAGAATTTCTGTCTTTAGTGTCTACCCTTCATGGAAGCAAATGCACTGCTCATATAATGGCTTTCCTTGAGAGATCAGCCATGAATACAAAGACACTTAGTCATTTTCTTTAATAAAGTATTTATGGGCATGACATCAACATGAAGCAGCAATAGGGTGGAAAGTATTATAGCAAAAATAACAAATGTTAATGGAAGATGAAGCCTAGTTGGCCCTTTGATCACTACAAAAGGAAGAATCACTCTCCTAATTAAGATACTTTAATGCAAAACTGAATATGTGTATGCCTGCACTCTGCCCTTTAACTAACCCTTCCTAAACACCAGTGGTTGCTGCCCTCACCTGCCTGTTCCCCTTCTACTCATCCAGTACCTGCAAGGGCAATATTAGCTATGCTAAAATTTACTAGGCCTGCCTAGATCTTCTATGGTGCATTTTTAACTTATCTAGGGATCTCAAGCACTTAAGTCTTTGAGATTATCTGCATCTATAACCTCCTCCTGTAGCAATATTTAGAAGTTTGCTACCTGTTGGTTAAAATTAAAATCTTCCTGCAGTTTCAGTGAATACCGCCCTGGCCAGTACGTTTTGGATTTCACTACTGAATTCTGCACGTCTCATGTAACACCACTGTGATTTTGTACAACGTGATTTGTATCCCTCAGTTTTTTGTCTCCAAACAGAGGAATCCCAGTCTTTCCCCTCTCTTTTTCTATTTTTTTTTTCTTTCTTACTACTTTAAAGGTCCCCTGAACCCGAAACATGTATCCTCTTCAACACCACAGAGCTGGCACAATGAAGGCATTATGACTCTTCAAGGAACCCTGTAGGCATCATCTAAAACCCTGTTTCTCCCAGCTGCTCCAATTCGGGTCCTCTGTTTGGAAAACAAAGAGGTCCTCTGACAAGGAGGACCTTGCTGGTCCTTGGTTGTCTGTGCACATCCCTGAAGAAGTCAGTAGCTTAGAGTGACACCGTTGTCATTTTAGAAGCAGGTCTCAGTTCTCTATGTACATGCTTGTCATACTGAAATAACACTTCAACCATACTCTTCATTTTTTTCCTCTCAAGACTCTTACATCTATAAACAATACTGCATGTTCTGTCATTTTTAGCAGCTCATTTTCTGTGTAACAGCAGTGTAAACATTTGTAGGTCAAACGGTAACTGTGCAGCTATTTCAAGTAATTTCTTCTTGGCATGCTTCATCCTACAAAATGTCTTCATAAAATCAGAGGGTCTTCCTGTGGACATCCTTTTATATCTTCCAGAGCATTAAATACAGACTTCTCTAAGTGCTTAAAATTTACCCAGTTTTCACTCCTTGAATAAGGAGAAAAAAAACTTACCTTTAAAATGGTCTTCCACCAGCTATCCAAGAAAGAGAACCCTTCATCATTTGTATTGACGTGTTGCCTTTAAAAGGTTCCTTGAAACAGCAAGGGTAGATTGCAGGCTATAAGAGAAATATAATGTATGTCAAAGACTTGATTGTGGCTTCTTTCATACAGGCTAAATAAAATTAATTTATAAGGGACAATTATCGAAGTCTTTCTCATTTTCTCTCAGGAATTTTTTTCAAGCAGCATGTGATGTTCCTGAACCAGAGGAGAAATTCAATATTGATGAATACTCTGACATGGTGACCCTTAGCAAACCTGTCATATATATCTCCATTGAGGAAATTATCAATACCCATTCAGTAAGTCAATGAAAATAAACTGGTCAACAGACTATAGCATAAAGATTATCAAATATTTGCAACAGTCTCTGGGGAAAGCTTAGTTTTCTTTCTTTCTTTTGAAATAACTTCTTTGCTTCATCTCTGAAACATTCTGAAGTTGAGTATGAGATCACATTGTTCCTGGGGAGGGGGCGTGGGGAAGACTGCTTTCATGCAAAAGCATCAACTTGAGCAATAACTAGTATACAACATTTTCTGATGGGGGAAAGAACGTTTTTGTTCCAATCCCATGTGACATTTCTAACATACTTAAAAATACTTTCCTGTCTTGGGTAAGAAAGTGACACCAATTAGAAGAAGCTCCTTTGACTCTGGGAATAGAAATTGTATTTTGTGACTCTGGCATATTGTCATATAATTTGTGGGAAGCAGATGCACACATTTGATTTAGAAAGACTGAAGTTGTGGCATCCTGCCAATTCTTACCATGGGTAAAAAACAGATGAACTGCAGTCTGTAGTAAGACTCATTAGGGTGTAAGTTAAATGTTTGCCACATGTTTCTCCTAAAGCTGGGTTATTACTATCTGTTTCCTGGCTCACAATATGTCCCCTGTGTATGTACCCCTCAAGCTGAAAAAAAAACCTCCAACCAAAACAGCAACCCCACACAGAAAAAGCCCATAAACCCCACAAAGAACCTCTCACAAATATTGTCAGATACAATATGGAAAAGGTAGAATATCCAACTCACACTAGATGACATTTTAAGTCAGCTTTATTCAAGTGAAAACATATAACCAAGTCTGCTAAAACCATGTTTTCTGAATTGTCTTTGTCCTTGTTCTTTTAATGTTTTAAGGGATAGACCTATGACCACATGTTTATGACTAGTGGTTATATGTAAACACTAGTCTTGATCAAATATTCCTTTTAGTGAGTCTCATGTCTAGCATAACATGATTGTTATGTGCAGCAAGTGCTGCATAGTCTGTTTATCACTTACAAAATACAGTAATATCTGAACTGTATGACTGACACTGTTGCAAACTGCTGGAATGGATATGCAGAAAACAGGTATCTATGGACCACCAACCCTTTCTTTCTTCCTTTATGTTAAGGACACAGCACCAAAATGCTCTGCTTGGGATTTTCACTCTGCTCTGTGACTAATCTATGATGACTAGGACTTTGTTAGTCCTAATTGCAAATCTTAAACTTCTGCTCAGCTGTAATGCTCAGCACTCCAGAGATGATTACTGGAGGATCATGGCAAGCTGTCTTACAGCAAGGGCAACTCTAAACTCATAGTTCAGGATCAAGCATGATCCCTGCCTTGGGAAGCTCCTTCACAATTCTGATCATACTAGATCTGTGTTTTTCAGCATTTAGTTTCCAGATTTATTTTCAAGTATAAGGATACTGGGAAAACTTTTTCTGGATGATGACTTCATTTATATTTATTTATAGCTACTATTGGAACACCAGGATGCCATTGCCACGGAGACTAATGACCTGCTGAACGAACTACTGGAAGGACTGGGACCTGTTCCTGATATAGAATCTTTCCTTGGTATGCTGTTTTTTGTTTTTATTGGTAACTTCATTCTACGGACAGAATTAAACAGAGGCTTGACTTAAATATTCTTGTGTTTCAGAGCAATAGCTTCTGATTCTTCACTTACTATTCTTTTCCAAACATTGTAATGTTGCACCTTGTATTTGAACTTTCTTCTAACTGCAATAGTCACTCTACAGATTCAAGATGTGATTCAAAATCCAAACATTAATAATGTTTTGAGCACAACAATCAGTTGTGCTCAAACTGCAGATAGAAACAAGTGCTTTTTATTTTTTTTTGACAATCTGATCTTAAAACTTGCCAGTGTTGGCTAGAAACTTACAAAAAGGGCATAGAGAATTCTAAAACCAGCTATTTTTAATTTTGATACTTACTTATCCAAATAAAAATGATGTTTTTGAATTCATGCAAATTTATTAGAAAAGAATGCATGTGACTGGTATTTAATTTGAATTAACTAGAGAAAAATGTGAAATGTTTAGAAAATAACTACAAGTCATGGGTAACACTATCTTCCAAGTGAATAACTTCTTAACATAACTGCTACTCTTTCATTTTTCCGTTATCACTACATGTTAGGATAAAGGATGTTAAGCTGCTTGTATTACTCTTTGAGAAGAAAACATGTAAGTCTTTTGCATATCAGTAGCCTGAACAGCAAGGATTGGTGTCACTTTCAAAATATTTGTAACTTGACTTACAAATAGCTAGCTTGTGGTTTTGATTGTTCAATATCCAAAAAGAGACAGCTTCTAAATGGAAGGAATACGTGGGCTATTTCATAAACTAACCATTTCTGATTATTTATAGTGATTCATCTAAGACTTGTTTGTTTCATGCATTGAATCATGGGAAAGTAGGAAAACTTGAAGTAAATTATGCTTCCTTTCAGGGGAAGGAGCTGTTGATCCCAATGACCCCAACAGGGAAAGCACACTGAATCAGCTTGCAAAAACAGAGATTTCACTGTCTCTAACAAGCAAGTATGAGTTAAGAGAAGGTGAAGATCAGGATCTCAAAAGCCTGATGATAAAGTAAGTTTTGCTCAAATCCCTATGATCTGGCAATGCTTTGTTTGTTTTTTAAAGTTGCGTTGATGCTCCTGCCCTGACTGAGTTCCTGAGCTGTTGAGTGCACTCAGTTTTCAAAAGCCAGTTTGTGTTCAGTGCTACTCAAACTTTTGCATGTCAGAGGAACTGTCAGTTCCTCCAGAAAAATAAATATACTGCCACTGTGTTCTGCAGCATGACCACATCATTACCTAACCTAGGAAGTGTTTTTTCATTAAATTGTAAAAGCACTCTGCTCTAAAATACCACAGCCTTGGGAAAGCAGAGATGAAAAGCTGTCTAGACTTATAAGGGTCAAGCAGTATCACACTGTCCTCTCCCTTCCCTCTAAAGGAAACATGTCCCTGACATGCTGACACCAGGCATTTGAAAAGGATGAAACTGTTACTTAAGCAGGAATAGCATAGGCTTTTATCCAGGGAAAGAAAATTGTGTTTATTCTGTTTGGTGAACAAATTAAGAAATGGCTAGTGGAATACCCTAGGAGATATAGCCTACTTTATAGTAAAAAATATATACATGAAAGCACTTAATATAAAATTTTTGTCACCTATCTTTTGAAGTTATTTCAAGCTGTCCAGAGTAACGATTGGCCTATTCAAGATCCTGGTACAACCTGAACAAGGGAGGAGAACAGGATGCTGCTCTCTTCTGTTACTAAGCTTATATGTACCCCACATGTGTGAAGGCTAGAAGCTCACATTAAAGGGAAATATATACCTTTGCAATAACTAGGAGTGTAGATAGGGGCTGTAATTCAACTCTAATCTGTTAGACTGGGATTTTTTAAATCAGAAATCAGTAAAATGAATTAATTAGATGGCATGAAATTTTACTTGTGAAAAAAGCTTTTAGCTATAATGCAATAGTGCAATTTTTCTACAAAAGCCATAAATGCTGGCTAAAAAGCCTGAGGGAAAAAAGCCTGATTTTAACTGCAAAAAAACTCTTGCTATTCATTCTAAAAGGAAGAGGAGCTTTTCCCACTGCAGTTGTGCATTTTTGATCTAAATCTTGTACTAGAACATCTGATCTGAATCTTACTCTAGAAAATNTTTCCTGTCCTTTCTTCCTCTGTGTAGGAGTAAAATACTATCCCTTAGTGGAATCTGTAAAAATATGCAAAATCAAGGCCAAAATACATTTCTTTTATGCTCTACATTATGTGGAAATATGTTGAAACAATAGCGGGGGAATTAAAAAAATAATTTAAGTTCTCTACTGCATAAGTGCTTTCAAGTAATATTTCCCATATTTTGAGAAATCAGAGAGAAGAATAATTAGCAACCTGCATAAAACTGCATCAATATCAAAAGTCAAAATACTGCTAGCTTTTACACATGACATGTAAGTAGAGATGTTTAGCTTTCCTACCCAAGCTGCAAAGAAGTCTTTCACTGCAACTGTGAAATGTTGGGCACCTGTCTAAAATTTGCCACTGCTTTCTCTAAATGTTCCTTGCTTCTCTGCAAGTGACATGCATGCTGCTTGAAATATTGATGCGTTTGCTTTCTAGTTTTGTTAAGGCTTCTGTGAGGAGCTCTAAGATTTGCTGGCACCCCTGTTGAGGGGACTCAATGTCAGGTGCCTGGTCTGCACGGTTTGAGCATGTGGGTCCTGCACAACAGGGTGAGGAAGTGGAAATAAGCCTTGTGTCTTACCAGCCTGGTCATACCAGCACCTGTTTCTTAGGCAGTAAGACAGTAACTGGATCCCACATGAGTTAATGTAGACTGTGGTGCTGACCACCAAAGACTGACAGAAGTTGTGTCAGAAGAGAAAATAAAGAAAGCCAGCAATTTGTTGATGTAGCCCAAATGAACCAACTCTTAGGAAATCTTTCTGGTTTTGTTTTTGTTTATTTGTCTTGTGTTATTTTGTTTTTTCATGCCAAGTGGAGGGGATTCCAAGAGAGTTTGTGAAGTAAAAGTAGCTTTAGCAGCAGACCTTCAGAAGCTGTTGAATGGGCTAAAACTGCTCAGTGCAGTTAACAGGAGTTCTGGATGAGATAATTTCCATGAGGATTAGCAGATTACCCCCTGACATATAAGGAGCAGTGATCAGTCTGTCCGTGCTGCTTTGCCCTTTCCATGGCATCTTGGATCATACTCAGCTACTCTGTGGTTTTGGATAATGTTGCCTGTATTAGTCCGGTTTCATTGCATTTTCGAGATTTCTTGTACTGAAAACAGCAAAAAAAGCCCAACGGTACATAAATTGCCACTTTAAAACAAGCCATAAGGTTTTATCACAGAAATCCTGATTATATTTAGACATTTCCCATAGAAACTTAAGCTGCATCCTCAATATATATCAAGTGTATCTATTATATTGTCCTCTAAATTAACAGAATTCTGCAGCAGGATATTCTTGGAAGTACTATGGATGAATAGGCAGCAGGAATGAGATAAACTTTTGCCAAAAAAAGAACTGGTTTACATATCAGGGTGTAGCAGCTTCCCTTTCTTAGCAAGGAAACGCTCCTTGTCTATTGCTGCTGGAGAAATATCCACCCTTAAGTGGTTTGCGTAAATGCACTGCAACAAATGTAAATTCCTTCAAAGTTCAGCAGTTCTGTGTTCATTTCCACTTTATTCAGCAAATATGACCCTTTAGGGAATCAAGAGTCACTCAGGCTTTTCAAAGGTTACATTCCTATCTGCTGTTTTGTCATGATCACAATTAAAATCCACATGTGAGTTATTGCTTATATTTTTGTTAACAGTAACTGGTTTGCTGTGCTGGTTTTCTAAAATAAAAGACAGAAGTTTGCATGTATTTCTCTGTTCAGATGTGTGTTGAAACCAATGTTCAACTCTATTAATGGAGCTCTGAAACATGTAAAGCTAGAAAACAAACTTTAAAAAGAATCCATAGTAAAGGGGGAGCTCACTAATTTTATGGTTGCATATAATTTCTTCACAAGTGATCCAGTCACAACTGTTTTGTAATATCCATATATCCTTTTCAAAAGGACCAAAAGACTTATTGTGGACGTGATACGAACACAACCAGGGGATACGCTCTTAGAAATACTAGAAACACCAGCCACTGCACAACAGGTAAGTGCTATGCTGTGCCTGAATAGGGAAGGGAGCATGTATTTTATTATAGTTATTTGAAAGCCTTAACGGATCCCTGACAGCTTTCTCCACCTCGTAACAAGTACTGTTGCTGGTTTTAGACTGTTCAAAGCTTTAAAAATGCGAGACTTGCAATTATTTTTTTTTGCTATGCAATTGGAAATAGCTTCAGAGAAAATGAAAACTTAAGTCTTGCTGTGACTAGCATGACTAGAATATTTTTTCTTTACATTTTCTTGTAAATGGTGTCTTTTGTCTCCTAGCTTATAATACAATCAAATAACCTGAGGTGAATCCTCCTACTTACATTTTTTTATTTTTTCTTCATGAACTTCAGTATCTTAACTCAAGTTCCCTGACATATAGTTTATTTGCTTAATCGATACAAGCAAACCTCTTCCTGGGAAGTGCTGCTATCCTTGGTATGGGAATTGAGTGGGAAGAGCTCTCAGATGAAATTTTTCCTGTTGACATTGCCACAAAGCTCCACTTCAACAATGTGTACATGTTAGGTTACTTTAGTGTGTGTATATGTAGAGGACACCTGTGAGCTCTGGACAGTCATCCCAGAACGTGGTGAAGTCATTGAGCCATCTGGCTGTTTTCAGTCATGTTGATTAACTGAAATAGATGTCTAGGTGTTGTGATTAGTTACTTAAGGTATGACCGAAGGCACAGTAAATGGAGCACACTGAGACCATGTGGTAAGAGAACATAAGTAAAGCCTGCACCCTGATTGTTGATAATCTCCTTTAAGAATTCAATGTACTTGAATGTTTAACATTCTCACAAACTGTAAAATAACTGTTCTGGATTTTTTTTTTCCATCCAGGAATCTGAGAACTTGAAACTTGTAGAAAAACGTGCCATCTTAGATTCCAAAACTCCAGAAAAAATGAAGCACAGTCAGTCTATTTTTGAAGATGGGCAGCTACCAATAGAGCAAAAGAAAAGAAAAATTCAGAGAAATCTCCGGACATTGGAACAAGCAGGACTAGTGTCTTCAGGAACGAAGTACCAAGAAATTATAAATGAGATTGCTAAGGTAAATGGAACGTGTTTTCCTGTATATTGATGGTTTTTAGGCATCTAGCCTAAATTCATTCCAGTTAAAGATGTACAATACACATTTTTCAGGGACCACTACACTAAATCACTGAAATACCCACATAAGAACCAAACCATCTTTGTTTGCTGACAAAATAAGTGAAAGACAGTACAATCCTGCACAACTGCCTGAACTGAATAACATACAACTACAACCTTGGTTATCCAGATTTGATATTGATGCTGTTTGAACTTTTCCACTACAGTGTGTTTCAATATAAGTTTTTATATTGTAAAAGTAATTGAAATTACTCAAAGGTGTTTCAAATTAAGAATGAACATAGTCTTGGCAAGGTATAAAAATACTTAAAACCCCCAAAATTTTATCTGATTGGTATCACAATTGATCTGCTGTGGCTGGGCAGGACACAAGAAGAATAGTAGGCCAGTGCAGTGCCCATCCTGGCGCTGGTAATGCACAGAGCCTGTTGTCAACAAATCACCAAATCTACATCCACAACCCATACTGGCAGTAAGAACGTTAGTATATTGGATTATCTTTAACTACTCATGAGTAAGTTACTCATAGCTCATATTAGTGACTTACATACTAAAAATATGTATTTTTAAACTGCAAATATATTTGAATATATATATGTCTAAATTACTCACTTAATAATGCATGTTGCACCTACTCTGAAGTGCCATTTTAAAGCTCTGCCAGGTTCATGTGTCTGCATCTGCTTCTACCTGAGGAAAAAACAATCTACATATCTATTAAGCACCCTGTTCTTTTTTTATTTCTTATCTATAAGCCCAGACATTTTGTTTGGGGCCATTAAAGCAATCTGAAGATTGTGATGAGCCTTAGAACTGTAAGTTCCTTTTATTTTACTCTGACTACCTCAATTCAACTGTTAGGTTCAACCTAAGCTCTACTTTAGCAGCAGATATTTCTTACTTAGTAGAGGCCTATGCTCTTATTTCTTAGGTCTCTCACCAGAAAATAACTGCAGGGAAGCTTCCATTTTTATCACAAAGAGGCCATCTTCCTTATGACTTCTGAGTCTGTTGGGCCCTGTAGACCACAGCAATGCTCAAGATAACACCACTTGTATACATGACAAGCAATGTGGTTGCCATGTAAAACTGTAGGGCTCACTACGGGTAACCGTGCTTGTGAGAACTGACATGAGAGTTCATGCTTTTTTTTCAGTAATTCAGTCAGATTGTGTAATTACAAATTTGAATAGTAATAAGCTGATACTTTTAAAAATATCAAATTAATAAAACAATTGCATTAATAAATTTCTTTAGGATATCCGGAATCAAAGAAGATACAGACACCATCGAAAAGCTGAATTGGTGAAACTCCAGCAGACTTTGAATGCACTTAACTCCAAGACAGCATTTTATGAAGAACAAATTAATTATTACAACACTTACATAAAAACTTGCTTAGACAACTTAACAAGAAAGTGAGTTGAGTCTTCTTGTCTTTTAATATGTCTTTTAGTGTGTTTTATCAGGCGGGAGAGCAGGTGTTAATCTGTATTTGAAAGTTTTGAATCCAACAGACTGACAATCTATGGATTAAAAAGCTCATGTCACTGTAAACTGAAAATCTGAAAAGTACAGTCTTGCATTTAGGTAACGCTGCCTTAGAGGAAGAGGTCTG
>VXBX01009237.1:94020-120160 GCA_013400415.1 Scytalopus superciliaris
AACTGAAGACTGAAAAGGGGCAGACCCAGTGTTTGTAATTATGCTAGGAGGGAAGTATCAAAGAGGGCAAATAATTTTTGCTAAAAAACTTTTTGTAACAAAGATAAGTGATAATTAAGAGATCACAATTATGTTCATACAGGAATTCTAAGGGAAATGCCCTTTTAAAAAGAGGGGTGTTGATGTAAAAGATAAACTATACATTGTAATGCTAGAAAAAAGGATCGTATTTTGAGTAATATTCTTTGAGTTTATGGAGACATTCAAACTTGTTTTCCTGCCTTTTGCAATTACAGCTTTCATAAAAGGGCACTCTGAATTACAGTACTTATTTGGTACTTCCTTCAGAAATGATTGAAAATACCAATTGTATTGCGTCATTATGAAAAGAAAAATTCAAAACAAGTTACTTCATGCACAACAGAACTCATAAAGGTTGACTATCTGAATATGTCTTCCGCTCTCCCTGTTGTCACTCCCATTGTAACAGTATGATTTCCCCACCGTCCCAAATAACCTTCCTTGCTTTTATCACAATGTAATTAATTCCCATCATCCATGCACTGTTGTATCCCTAGGTCTGCTCTCCTGGTCTTTCCTTCTGTCCATCAGCATCCACAGTTACCACCTTACTGGCTGTGGTGTTCCTGTAGGCAGGTGAAAAGCAATAGCTTGGCACTGGATTGGCGTTAAGTGCTTGCAGATTTTCTGACCAGGTGCTGCTGAGGTGGCTGACCAAGGTCTGAACTTGCCCGGAGGGACTTCTCTGCAATGGGACCTTGACTGGGTCCCTGATAGGGAGATGTTATCATAGCTTGAAGCCAGCACATGTAGTTAAAGAGACGGATAAAGGGGGAAAAAAAAGGAGTAGACACTCGGTTGCAAGAAGACAATACTTCAAGAAGATGTGTTCTAATTGTTACTGCATCAGTCTATAATACAATAACGAATTCGGTATTAATGGAGATGTGGACTACTGAAGATTTTCTTAAAGGCAATTTAGAGTTTATTTTCATAAAAAGAACTAACTGTCATCTCCCCTACAAGGCTGTGTCTTAGCCTTTTTTATTAATGCATCTGGCATGCACTTCACAGACTGCCTTCAAGTACCTAATTTATGGGCCACTGAGTAATTTAGATTCTAGATGCCTATCACTGCGGGTTATACAAAGGAGAGATAAGCCAGTGGTGTGGGTGCAGCTGTCACCAGTAAGGCCCAGAAATCCATATTAATTGTTGTCAAGCAGCACACAGGAAACATACTTAATTGGCTTGTGTATGAGTTTATTCTTTGGTCTTCCACTAACAAAAACATCTCTTGGGATATAAATACTGCTGGTTTGTAACATCCTGTCCAGATTTCTGGGTCTACAGAAATTTTTAAATTTTCTTCTGGAGCTCAAGAGTGAGTTTTTAAGATTGGTTGAAGCTGTTGTATTTTTGGTCTCTAATTCTCCTTGCACAGAACAGCATGCCCAGTAGCCCCTTGCACATGAAAGTAGACATGAAAAGAAACTATAAAATAGCTCTGTATAAAAAACTATAGCTGTGACTTTCAGGATAAGCAGAATGTGTATATGCTGATTGTGAGATGAACAGTATGTAGTACTTGATGAGAAATAGCACAGTATAGATTGTTAAAATCCGACAATCCCAAGCTTAGTGAGCTTTCTACATAATTTATCTATATTCTTGTTGGAGAGCTGGTGCAAAAACCACAGGCAATAAAAAAAACTTCAGGCAATTTGAGTATTGTACTCATTCTATGTAATTTATGCCTTTTGGAAGCAAAAAAAGAGAAAAGGACTGTATGCATTCAGTGTCCTTACTACACACCACAAGCATAAAACCTCAGTGCTTTAACATGCTGTTTCTTTCTTCATAGTTTATTAGTCCTGTTCTTTCATACCCATTTAAATTTTACAGGTATTTTGATAGCACTGTTAACTGTCACATCAGCAATGAGATAGTATTAATCATACAAATAGAAATCCACCAGGCTTAACTTCTTCCAAAAGGATTAGATGACAGCCTAGCAAAAATAAGATAACCTTTTGAACATTTATGATTATTGTACAATTTACATTTACCTCACTTTTCCTAGGAGATTATTTGGATCATTAAAAACTACTTTAACTGTAGTGAAATATGTTTTAGACAAATGGTATCTATAACTTTAAAACAGCTAGAAAGGATCATTTCACAGGTCTGGTGTAGCTGTAGCTATCTGAGACTAGTTACAAGATCTTTTATGCAAAGCTACTATATTGGCTGTTGTGTACTAACCCAGCTTAAAGGTAATGCCTGTTTCCCCTTACTGACCTTTTTGTTTATTGTGAAGGTTCATGAAGATCCTTTGAAATAATACGACATCTTTTCATCCTCTTTCCTTCTGTGTATAAATCTCTTATCATCAGCTTTTTCAAATAAACAGTGACACAAAAGAAATACAAACCCCTCAGGGCAATAACTGTCTTCTGTTTCAGAAAATATGGGGTGCAATATTGTTTCTTCTAGAATTACACAGATACTGTGTCATATAAACCTACAAACAGCTTTCTAAAGGAAAAAAACTGATAACTGGTAATTGTCAAGGTTTTAAATTAAAAGTAATTTCATCAAGAAAGTTTAAATAACCACTCTCTATGTCAAGTGGCACAAAAATAGCAAGTCTGAGGTCTCATTGTATTTTTCCATAGAGCTGGCTTTCAAGTAGTACCTCTTGTCATATAAGTTCAAGATGGGGACATGAACTGAGTACAGGAGACAGCACGGAGATGTTGTTGACAGCATGAAGGTTGAATTCAGCTCTGAACTTAGAAAGTCTTTACTTCTACAAAGAACAGGTAGTTTTCACCAGGTTAGAGATTATTCCAGAGACTTTTACCTAAACTAAAATTATTTGTAAAATTTTTGGTTCTGATTTTTGTAATAGGATTCTGTATTTAGAAATATTTTTATAATGAAGTAATACAGACTCTAAATCCTCTCATCTAAGAAAGCTGTAGATAAGATGGCTCCAAGAATTCAGGATATAATTAAAATTATCAATGTTCAATTAACTATAAGCAATAGCTAAGTCAGTAAAGGTACCTGGCCCAATCATAACTTTTTTCCTGTAGCATGTTTTCATACTGTTCTAAGTTAGGAGATACTGACAAGAAATGGGTCAGGTTACCACCACATTAAGTGATTTAACTTCAGTTATTAAGGATCAGTGGCTCTGGTTTTCTTGCTAGTCCTCAAAAGTGCAGTGCAGCACTGCTGGCACAGGTCCTTCAAAATTCAGGGATACTGGGATGAGAGAGATACTTGTGCCTCAGTTATCACATCACAGAGAGGTGAATCTAGGCAATACAGTTCCTAACTCTTGGCATAAGTCCACTCTCCCTCTCATCAAGCCTGTTTATATTTGTCTTCCCAAAAACATGCCCTCCTGACAGGAAACCATGTCGTGTCTTCATTTGGTTTTCCACACTGTTTTTCACTGGTAGAGAAAGCAAAAAGGACATGTAGACCTTTGGGGGACTGTTCATCATTGTTTTTCAGAAATTTTCTGGAGATACAGTATGTACTGTTCAAGATTTTTCATCACATTTACTGATGGCTTTACAGTGGAGACAAGCTTCTGGGTGTAAGAAATTTGGGGGAGGGGTGGTTCATTCAAGTAGAGTTATAATCCTCCCAAAAGAGATGAAACCAGTGGTGTCAGTTGTGACGTATTTCTATTGCAATGATCATTAAGTACAGAAAATCTCTTTGATGTCAGCCACAGGCTGAAATTAGAGGTATGAAATAGAACTTGTGCCACACCTGAACTGCTGAGCTAGGAGCTGGCTCTGCACCATTCAGCTGCTTGGACTAAACTTCAAAGTAAGGTTAAAGATTAAGGATCTATAGTTTTCCCTATTTTTAGCGTTCTATTTAAAACAGATGAACCAACCCTATAAATGTGTTCCGTGCACTTCTGTGCAAACACTGAATCTCACATACTTCTGTGTGGTTCTGTTTCAAACCAAACTGCAGTCTATGCAACACGCTCACAGGTTGAAATTCTCATCCAGCATCTTTTTTTCTTAGTGGCAGAGGTTGCATTCTAGTTACTTTGCATATGAAAACCATTATCTCAAACACTTCCCTTCTTTTCTTCCCTCTGCCCCCAGAATGCTGCTGTGACACAGCATGATACATAGATCACGTCAGCTTTAAAAAATCACCAAATTTCCCTACAACTCCTCTGATCTATCCTCACATTCAAGTCTGAATTTCACTAAAATTCAGTCTGGGCGGGGCCCTTCTTGAACAGCCTTCCCGCAAAGGGAGGCAATTGCCTGGATAAAGCTGCAGTCACCCCTCTCTTTGCCGTCTGCCTCCTTCAGATGCTTTTGTTCTCACCTGCANGTTTGAATTAGTGTAGAACAAATAATTGCTTCTAACTAGCAGCATCTTACATAGGTGAATCATGCCCCTGTACTTTCAGTTCACAGATCTGGGCTAACACACGCTCATTTTTGTTTTAATTGTCTAGGATAGCAAAGGATCAGTTGCACAGCTAAGTGGATGAATTATTTAAGTACTAGCAACTTTGTCACTTCTTCCCCATAACACACTTGAATTATCCTATGCCTAACTAGATTAGGCCAGAGCTGAAAATGGCAGTCTTACAAAATAATTCTCCACAGAAACAACTTTGCTGAAATAATGGCTAAATAGCTCTTGGGATTGTTTGGGGTCTTTTTTTGTATATAAATAAACCTGTACCACACATTCAACACTCTCACACCAAATTCCTGACTCCTTACATTTATAAAGCAGAGATACCCTGTCCTGACATGGTCACAGCCACCAAACCGTGCTGCTGAAGAACCTGCTGTATAGGTTTTGAAGTGTCCAAGGGTACACCAGACACACGCTGTCCTGCATGCCGTGGGACAGGATAAGTAGAACCAGGGATCTGTTTCAGTGCAATCTGTGTCTACCTGTCTGTTGCAAGGAAAAAGTTGATCCATGTCTACCTTGAAAACTGCATGCAGACTTCTCCATCTGTCTTGATGGGGGACTTTGGGTTAAGTAAGATGTCTCCAGAGCACAGAAATATTTGATGAAATAACATGATGCTTCGCCTGCACTTTTATTTTTTATTATTTTGGTGATGAGTACTTCTAACAGGAATTTTGTGTAAGATTAGTGGTATTTATCCCAGCATCTCATTTAGTACAAATGTGTGAAGGGTCTGGCAAAGACGATTCAACGATGGCAAATTTACTGTTGTGTTTGTGCTAAAGTACCCCAAGGAAAGATAAGATTAGATTGGGTCCTTAAGCGCAGCTAGAATGAGTACTAATAACAGCTTCCAAGCTAAGATAGGAGGGCATCTTATCCAAATTTATAGCAGGAGCTAAAACGAAAAGGCTGCTCTGTGGGCAGCTTGCACTTTGAATCAGAAATTGACCGTATTATTTTGTGTTGCTAATGTTAATTTTAGCTTTCTTTTTTGAAAGATGTTTTCACTTCCCCACATCACCTAAATATTTGGTTATTAATCTTTCTTATTTTTCAGCCTTTCCAAATAACAGCAGCATACCACGCATCAGAAGTTTTGCACTGTTTTCTTCTGCCAATGAAAAGGTTGATCTTATACCTATTGATGGTGATCTTGAAAATGATTTGGAAGTTGGATCAGGAGCCACCAATCAGACTGAATTATTCCTCCGTGAACAACGAATGTTGTCAGTTCACACAGCGGGATTCCTCACCAGTCGGTGGCTGACGCGTTTTGTTCCTTCAGTTTACACCTTAGTGCTTGTGCTGAGTCTCCCTCTGAACATTACAGCAATACTCGTGTTTCTGAAAAAAATGAAAATTGAAAAACCAGCTGTAATATACATGCTGAATTTGGCCCTCGCAGATGTCCTGTTTGTAAGCGTGCTTCCTTTTAAGATTGCTTATCACTTTTTGGGAAATGACTGGGTTTTTGGATCTCCGATGTGCCGTTTCATCACTGCTGCCTTCTACTGTAACATGTACTGCTCAATAATGCTTATGACGAGCATCAGCTTCGACCGCTTCTTAGCAGTGGTGTATCCCATGCAGTCTCTTGGGTGGCGTACATTAACACATGCCTCGCTAATTTGTCTTGTCATATGGCTTGTAGCAATAGCTGGGGTTATACCTTTTCTTATCAGAGAGCAAACAATGGAAATACCCAAGTTGAATATAACTACTTGCCATGATGTGCTACGAGAATCTGAACTTCATGGCTATTACCTCCACTTCTTCTCCATCTTCTCTTCTGTGTTTTTCATAGTGCCATTTATAATTTCTACTGTCTGTTACGTGTGTATCATTCGATGTCTTAGTTCTTCTACCATTGTTGCAAAACAAAATAAGAAGACACGGGCCCTACTCTTATGTGTGGCTGTTTTTTCTGTTTTTGTTATTTGCTTTGGACCAACAAATGTCCTCCTATTAATTCATTATATCCATTTTTCTTATGACAACAGCTTAGAGTATCTCTACTTTGCCTATCTACTTTGTGTTTGTATCAGCAGTGTTAGCTGCTGCATTGACCCCTTTATTTACTACTATGCTTCTTCTCAGTATCAGAGACAATTTTTCAGTCTCTTCAATTGTAAAAAGACTTTTGATCCTAACAGTAGTAACAGCAGTGGCCAGCTGATGTCTACGACTAGTAGAAGGGCTACATTGTCTACTAATGTGAATAACAGTGTCTACAGGAAATTACTAGCAATGCATTGAGATAATGTGTTTTATACATGTTTATTTTTACACATTTTCAGACAAAAAAAATACTGTGATGTCCAAGAAATGCAAAACCGTAAACCAAGTTGTTGTATGATACATAGCTCTACAGATTCATTATACTAATGCACAATTCAAGTTAAAATTCTGTCTATGTATTTCGTAGATATATATATATATACATAATATATGTAAATAGTTTCATGGAGATAATAGTTCATGGGGATAATAGTTGTTAAGTGTTTTTCAAATAAACTTTTTTTTCAGAGAAATTCTTTGCATTGTTAGTTCAGTTTATTGTAGAGGTTTTATGAAATCCCGTTTTAGTATTTTGAACTGAATGTATTAGGTTGAGTAAGTTCTTACATATGGAATCATTCCATCTATCCAGTAGTTCCTGAAAAAAAAAAAGTGAAAATATATTTCCAGACTTTTTTCCCCTCTATTTGTCATTATTTCTGGAATTACCTATAAAGTTATTTTCTTAGCATTATTTTTAATCGCAGACAATGAAACTGTTCAGTTTATATTTTTATGTATTTCACTTCAAAACAGTCTTTATGGTTTTCAGGATGTGAGCAAAACCAGAAATCACCTACTGCTTTGTGCAGTGTGTGTGAAGGGAGGTAATTCTCAGCAGCTGGAACTAGCTTGTTTTGGTATTCCTACCATTAGTGTACGCCAGGCATCTTGGCTAGAAATGTGGTATTTTTGACAATTCATTTCACAAAAAATTGTGGATTTTACTTCACAATAAATCAATGACTCTTCAGAAAATAGAGTGAAAAAGCTGTATTCATAATCTTGTTCTGCAGTTTGTAAACATGCTTTTGTGCATGTGGTTAATCATCATGCACATGTTTAGAACTTGGAAATATCCTTTCTCCTTGCCAGCCTGGATGTTTTTCATATTTTACTCTGTGTCCATGTCTACTGAAATTGCTGTGATGTATGGTTAACCAACAGCTAACTTCATTCTGTGTAGCAGTCTTTTACCACAAGGAACACTAAAGCTAAATAACAGGAATTCACTTTTGGAAATGAGCAGGTAGGTAACAGAACTGTACATGAAAATGGAAATGAAATTAAGCAGGAATTTGCTAAATATGGGATTTGCCATAGAAATCTGCCAAGAAGTATAGCAGAGGATAAAAGCTGTCTTCAGGCCAGCACGAGTGATGAAAACTAATCTTCCTGCATGCAGTGTGACAGTGAGAGACTTCTTTCTGACAATGATCTCGTCTTGGTTTGTGTCTATTCCTTAATGGACTGAAGCATAATTAAGTATTGCATTACCAGAGTTTATTTAGATTTTTTGTCTCAAGTTTTTGCCACTTTCTCAGTACATGAGTGCTAAATATATATATGTAGTTTGTAAGCCTAAAACTCTACAAATGAGATATACTCAGTTACATTTGTTTTAATATCATATTAGGAGTGGGCTTGTTTATCACCAAAATCCAAATGTATCTGGAAACTATGAACATCCGCTTCTTGCTGGCAGAAAAAAATTGCCTTTGTGCTTGCTGCAGTTACACGCTGGGGAGACTGCTTTTTTAGTCCACGTTCAGAGGAAGGCCATGAAGATAATCAGGGCTGGAGCACCTCTCCTGTGAGGACAGGCTGAAAGTGTTTGGGTTCTTCAGCCTGGAGAAGGCTCTGGGGTGACATTTCAGCCTTTCAGTACCTAAAGAGGGGTGATAAGAAAGACAGAGACTTTTTAGCAGAACCTGCAGTGATATGATAGGGGTAATGGCTTTAAACTGAAATACAGTATATTTAGATTTAGAAAGAAATTTACTCTGTGGTTGGTGGGGAACTGGAATAAGTTGCCACAGAAGTTTTGGATGCCTCATCCCTGGGAATGTTCAAGTCAAGGTTGGATGGGCCTTTGAGCAACCTGGTCTAGTAGAAATTGTCTCTGCTCAGGAAGGGGGATTGGAACTAGATGGCCTTTAAGGCCCCTTCCAACCCAGACCATTCTGTGCATTGATTCTACGAACTGCTGAGCGTGGTCATGCAGCAAAGCACAATGTGATGGCCTTTTGCAGAAACTGAACCAGAAAAGTACTGCAATTTAGGCTGACGTGCTTAAACTAACAGGAAAACCTAACCATATCTTCATGCTTAATGTTCCTGTGCACTGCTAGCTGGGCAAGAAAATTAACACTTTGTTTCAGGGGGAAGGGAGGGAGAAAGACCAAAAGAAATGAAAATTGTTGATGTATACAGTATTTTACCCATACTGTCTGCTCCTCAGTCTCTTTTTTTTGCCCATCATGTTGGAGTTAAGGTGCATAATTTTCTCTGACACAAGCTAACAAACTTGTGCTATATAACATTTGGGGACAAGGAGGTGTCAGACACTAAGCATACATAAGGAAGCTTCCTAATAACATTACAGTTATGCCAGCTGCATGTTGTGGCAATATTGGTAGAGGCAAGATTTGTAATCACCATGGTTTCTGTTGGCAAAATACCTCTTATAGCAGCTGTCAGTGGTATAACTTATTTCACAGGGGAAGGTTTACTTAATTTAGCATGGCAAGGATTTTGCAGGGATTGGTACATTCTCACTAGAGGCATTTCATCAGTTAATGCTGAGTGTACATCTGCCTTACAACTTACTTCTCACAGCATGACTGCAGACAACATATGGTCTGCTGGCTCTGCTTCCCTATTTAGATGAATCTCAGCCAGAAATGGGAGCATGGTTGCAAAGTGTATTCACCATGTTTTGCACCAGGCAAACTGGATCAGGCCATTGGATCTCTCCCTAATTTATGTCAGATCCAGAAATGGAGGGGATCCAGAGGGTATGAGCAAGACAGTAGATCACCAGTTACAGCTTTGCACTGGAGCTCTCCAAGAATTCAGGGAAGCAAGAGAAGGGCCTGATGTGCTGGGTGTAATATTTAAGTAAATTCCTGGGTAATGCCTTTTTTTTACATAATTTTCATCCTTTTTTTTGTCTGATCACAGTTTGGTCTTGCAAGATGCTGAGCAAATTAAAAAAAACAAACATAACTTCTCACTTGTTTAAAATTAATGACCCATGTATGTGCTTTTTCATTATATTTTGGATTTTGCAGGTGCCATAAAATGGTTTAGTGATTGCTAATATAGCTGGAAAAAATTAACAAATAGCATGCTATAATCCAAGTCAACACTAGAGAGCATTAAAATAACTACATATTGCTGTTGTGATTTGACTTAGTGGGGAGGAGACCATTAGGAACCAGATCTGAGTGTCATACTGAACTGTGAAATACTGATTAGCCCTCTAAGCAATTATGTAGATTTGAAAAGGAGAAAAAGTATTGGAATTTGGTTGGGAAAAAAGGTGACTTTATTTTAAATAGAATCTGTGAACAGGTACAGCAAAGTTTTGTGGGTTAATTTTTCTTAAGTTTGTGCTACCAGCCTTACAGTAGCAGTACCTGTAGCCCAGAAACAAACCTCTTTACTAAAAAACAGGGATTGACATTTAAAGCATGTCGCTAAACTCGAATATATTACACACAGGAAGGTAAGTCCATCAAGGTCAGAGCTGATAAATAAAACAATAAAAACCTGGCTTGCTGTTCTGTCACCAAAATAAAAATTTATAACGCTGAGTCAAATTCTTCTTCATTCCATAGCAGACCTGGGAAAGTCACTGTCCTTGCTTTTGTTTGATCATCTGTTTGGTGTTAGGAACTTGGGGTGTTCTGTACTTTTTTGTGCCACACTACTGTGTACTAGAGGCAGCAATCCCTGTGAAATTCTCATGTATATTTTCTCATCGTCACGGATAGGGGTGCATTGCCCAGGCAGGAGGTGGTGCCGCAGGGCTTCCGCCTTACAGCCTGCTTGCCATGTCTCTCCCTTCAATTCAGCTAGAGATGACAGGCTTCCCTCAGTGCTGCTTCCCTCAGAAGGGAACACAGAAAAGGCAAATAATCGAATAGACTTTCAGAGACAGTATTTTATCCCTATTGGCTCCTTAGAGTGCTGTTTTCTTTTTCTTTGCATATATGTTTAAATAATTAAATTTTTTTTGCTTACAAACTGGAAAGAGCATTCACCATCAGCAATATAGGAAGCAGATTAGGTTCCTAAGACCAAAGTTTTCAAATCCCTGTTTCCACCAGGCATCAAAGTCCATCTACTCAGTCTATTGTCCAGAGGGTGTGGAGCCTTTGGACGCTATGTACCTTGTAGAAGGGGATGCGGTAGTACAGAAGCTAGTGGTATCACTGCTGAGTACTTCCTTTCCCACAGAATGGCTCTTAATTGGAAACAGGCATCCAGCGAAGGGTGTGTTTTATCACTGCCACCTCTTACTATAATGTCCTGTTTACTGAAACCTCCCTACACACTGAGCCCAAGACAATATCCCACACAGTTCCCATCACTGTTTACACAGCAAGATGCTTTGGTGATTTACTTTCAAAACACATGGCATTTGTTGTCACCTAATTTATTCTTCACTCATTACAACTTAACACAGATTATAATGCTTGTTTTCTGATGTGGTCAGTCCTGTGATTTCCCTCTTACCTCTTCTCTTTTAACATAATTCTTACTGCCCATTCTAATCTTTAATTGCACATCAGTGTTGCAAAACCAGATAGAATAAGATGTCTTCTTGTCTGCAGCAAAACCTGTGGATTTGTAAAGTGATACCTCTCACATCTGACATGTTTCATAGGAACCATAGAATGCAAGAAGTTTCTTAAGTTCAAAAATTTGGTCGACTAGCATAACTGGAATAATGGCATAGAGTGAATGCTATGCCTAAAGCACATTGTACTATGAACTCAGTCCCAGATGAGGAAGAAGAGAGATGGAGAGAGAAAACTTTGTTACCCAAATTTCACATTGTTTTACCTGCCTATTCAAGTGTTTATAAGTCTCCGTTCTTCAGAATAATTCCAAGAATATTTTCCTTGAATGCTTTTCCTACAGGTCATATAAGGAATAAACCACATGCAGGATTTCTTTCAATTTATTTTCACACTTTATTTTTTTCTCTACTTTTCCTGACTCTTAAGAGGTATATGCAATTCTGTAATACATCTAGTTACTTATGACAGCTTTAATCACCAAGAAAATGAAAAATATGCTGAAGATTTCTGATTTTGTCATTGAAACACAAGGTAGGAGACACAAGAATAGAATACAGTACTCCTATCACTGAAAATTGTATTTACAGCAGCTCTGAAATTCAGCTTAGATCTCTTACTTTGCTTTAACATTTTTTCTATTATTTGAATATTATCTTTAGTAAAAATTTTTGTAAGGAGAGACTTACTGCATTTCCCTCACTAGATGGAACATACGTAAATTTGTTGAGCTATACAGACATTGAATTAAAATTATCTCTAGCCCTTTTATATTTCTGCATCAGACATACTGAATTTCATTACTGAAAATTCTTTCAAAATTACATTTCAAATGTTAAAAGTTCTTAAGGGACAGGCTTATCTAAAAGTATAATATCTTTTTTCACCTGATAAATTGGGGGGGTGGGGGGAAAGGCACTATTTTGTGTACTTCATTGTGGAAAGCTCTTTGGGTTTATATTATCTTATTTTCTAAACAGATCAGAAGTGGACTGAAGTTCTGTGAAAACAGTGAAAATATTTCCTAACTTGAAAATCAGTCATCAAGAGTTACTACCATTTTGAGCAAAATATTTTATCTCTCCTTGATCACAATATCTCCTGTTTATACTTAATGAAACAAGATGTTTTAGTTTTTAACTTCCTCACCTCCCTTTCCACACTAGCACATAAAAACCAAACTGAGTAAAGAACAGCTTCAAAAAGAAGCCACTTCTCCATTCGCTGCTCTTTTTTTACACTGGAGGTAAACTAAGGTCTGTAAAAGCATTTCCCAGAAGATAAAGGTTACAGTTCTCCTATGAATGTACAGGAAAGACTGCAAATATATTAACAGTATCTTCTTTTAAACTTTTGCATGCTTAGCCAGGTGCTGGAGGAACTAAGGTACCTGTAGTGGCTGGATAGTGATACTGGAATCTAAATGGCATTTTAGATTTTCTTTAATTGTCATGATTTTCAGAAGCATTAAAGAAAGGCCAATCCATTCTTACAAAACTGCATGTTACTCAGCCAAGCAAGCAGACAATTTGCAGCGACATGAGTGCTTCATATACCGAGCCAGCATCACTTCCCCAACTCAGGCGGAGCACAAGCAGCCCTCAGGTCCCTGGGGACAGCTGGGGCGACAGCAGGTGCTATGGCTTGGCTCTCATGGCCCTCATGACCCTTCAGTTGCCCACTTGCCAAGTTTCCTGAGCACTGTTCCACACCCAAACTGAGGGGGAGCAGGGCAGGCAGGCAGGATGAAGGCAGCCTCCACCTTTGTCTATCACCAGCACTGGTGCTACAGCCTGGGCTCACATGCAGCTGCATACAAGCTCTGGGGTGTGCAATAGGCAAGGTTGTGCCTCATGTTTTGCTGGCACTCAGGAGCCTGCCCAGTCTCTGGCCAGAGACAGCCATGCTTGAGAGTGTTTGGGGCAGGCAGAGCCTGGGCTTCCTCTAGCATATGCAGGGCAAGGATTTTTGCTGACCCTGTTAATAGATAGGTGCCAGCCTTGCCCATGCCACAAACCTCTCTGGTGAGAGGAAACAGCCTAAAATTTTGGAGGTTTGCCTATGTGAGTGACCTGATTGAAGAGTAACCTCTCGTGGTCATGGTGCCAAAGAAAAGCAACTAGCTGCTTTCCTTCATCATTTCCTCCTCCTGTATGAGCACTGTACAAACAGGCCAGATTTACTCTGCTCCTAACAGGGGAAGAGTAGGAGGGAGGAAGCCCTGTGTGAGGAGAGTGGGACCATAGAGCTAGGGGTGGCATTATTTTTGACTTAGTGAACTAGTTAACCGCTCCACTGGCCTGAGACCTGCAGACATGTGGGATTACAGTGCTATCATACAAAATGTTGCTAATGCACAAGGTACAGCAACTCTGGAGTGTGTATGCAAGATGGGAACCCACCCCCACAGCTCCTTGCGCTGCATGTATTACGTATGTGTATTAGTCACTTATCAGAGATTTATTTTAATCCGTTGCTGTCACTGTGACAACAGCACTATCAAACAGGCATTTCCTGTTTTTCTTTCTCATGTACAGAGAGCAGATGTTTTCCAAGCCATAAAACCAGAGTTGATCACTTTTCATAATGACACTAATAACAACATCCAGCCCCACAGACTAAAACCAGGGTTTCTCCAGCAAACCACAAGTTACAGTCTGCAGCAATGAGACTGCATACAACAAAAGCAAGACATTTTCAAGGACAATCTTTCAGTACAGGTCAATGAGAACAAATTTCACATTAAAAAACATGTGGAGCTCATTTTATAAGCAAAATTCACAGAATGCTTTAAGTTGGAAGGGACCCACAAAAATCGAGTACAACTCTTAAAGTGAATGGCCCATACAGGGATTCAACCATAACTTTGTTGTTATTAGCACCAAACTCTAACAAGGTCTGTGAACTCTACTGAGTTGAAATACAATGTGTGAGGGTCCTTGCAGGTGGTGGTAGATCCTCAAACTCATTGAACAAACATTTAGTAAGGGTAAATAGCATTGCTATCCCTTCTGCAAGAGGTTGGAGAGTTTCTTACTCTTCCTTGTCGTACTGGACAAGAACTTATATACTATAATTGTAATTAACATGTTTGACCGAAGCATAGTAAGGACAGCTTCATTTTTGTGATGACCAGGGCAGCTTGTTATCAGCACTGGCTTTATAACCAACTTTCAGCATATAGTACATTTTCTATTTACTCTAAGACCCTATTGAGTGTTGCAAGCAGTTCATCTGGAAAGGTACTGTGATAGTTAAGCCCCCACACACACACTCCTTCCCAGTGATGGGCAATGTGGTTTGTCCTAAGATAGGAACACCAGGGGGGTATTGCAGAAAGAACTGTTTGGATGCTCGCATAATTAATGAATTCCAGAGATGAGAGAGCTCAGATGTTTTCAATTGACTTTGGTGCACCTTGACCTGCATAAGGGTGTAAAATGCTGATGGAGACAGGGTCAGCTGGGCAAACTGGTCTCCCAGTGTTGCAGACAGCTTCTGGGTGGATCTTTCCCCTGGCAGGGACACCTGCAGGGAACACTCACTTTTGGAGGATGAGATAAAATCACTACCATATGGACATAAAATCCTAAAGTAGCTACATAGGTGCTTTGTTGCTTTATCACTGTGAATTCTGCAAGGCCAAAGATGCTAAACCTTTACATTTCTAGGCGAACCTGCTCATATTATAGCCCTTTAGACATGAACTCCTGAACCAATCTGAGACAGTCACCCTAGCTGCACCTAGACTTCTCTGAGTTTAGAAAGCAAAGGGGTCTCACTGAAGCTTGTGACTTAACAGGGGGGACAATGATCTGGTTATACTATAATGTATGCAATAAATGACAGAGTGATTATTTAGATACTTCACTGGCAATATTACTGCATTAACAATAAATCTATTCATAATCATCCACATAATCACTGCGCTCTACTTTTTGTGCCTAGCTGAGAGTCTTCTCTAAATAACTCTGTCACAGGTACAAATTATGAAGTTGGGTGTTTACTGTGGCAATTCTGTTTTCATTGCACTAGAAATTTTAATTGCACAAACATTGAAGGTATTAGGTAGAGAGCCGCAGGGCTCTTTTTCTCTGATCATTTCTCCTTTTGTTGTGTAGTCAGAGTTCTATCCAAAAAGGTTTTCTAAGCTTTGTTGCTGAGGTTTCAGTTGGAGTCACTGCCAAACACGTTTTGCACTTTTCTTGGTTTTGGTATGACGGGTTGTGTGCAGGCTGTAGCAGCCAATTTTATCAAGTATAACTGTTTCCTTAACTAAAGGCAAATCATTACACCATGCAATTTTGGTGAGATTCAGCACAATGAATTGCCAAGTGTGTCAGCAACACTCACTCTGTAATAGCTACTGTAAAATTCAGTGCCAGGTAGGAAGCGTGACTTCATAACCATACAAACTCTAAACTGTTTTGCAGATTACTTCCTTCCACATGTTATTCTTGCTGTGCTTCTTGTCACTGTGTTATGACCACACAAATAAACAGGACTGAAAAAAGTTGATAGTATAGAAACACCCTCTAGCAGTTCATTATAAAAAAAATTATCTTTTTATCTAAATCAAAGATAGACCAATCATTAATAACCATGAGATTTTCACACTTTCACTAGCTTTCACTATTTCATTCAAGGGATTTTCCCTTCTTTTCCCCAGTCTTGGACAAGACTGCAGCATCTTTTACCCACTGAAGGTCTACTCTGCTATTCACCAGCTAAAATGCAGCTTTTCAATTGGCAGCAGAGACAGATTCTCCTCCTGTGTAAATGCACAGACCCTGAGTGGCCTCTCCCCAAATCAGAGATCAGCTTAGTGCTCTGCACATATCTCAAAGTCCCTCCATAGTCAAAGGAAAAACATCAAGTGCACATACTTCTGCTGATGGGAGAGGTTTAATTATTTACTACATTCTCACTGGCATTTCTGGAAGCAATCAAAATGCCTACCCTAAAGAGGACAGCCCTTGGGCTTCTTGTCCAAAAGAGAAACCTCCCTTTGACTGCCCCGGGCAACGGTTATAGGAACACCCCCAATTAGCCAGGACTGCAGGTAAATGATGGGAAGTGGCTCAGTGAGCACCTCTACCAGCTCCCTCAGTACCCTCAGGTGGAACTCATCTGTGTGTAAGTGGCATAGTGTAGTTACTGATCATTTCCCCTGGAATTATGGGGGCTTCATTCTGCTCTTTCATTTTGCTTCATTCTGAAGTGCAAGAAGGCATTAAGTACCTCAGCCTTTTTCTGATCCTTTGTCACTATATTTGGCCCCACATCCACTAAAGGACAAAGATTGTCCTTAGACCACTTTTTGGTATGAATGTATTTATATAAATTTATTTTATTGTCTCGTATGGCAGTAGACAAATTAAGTTCCGGCTGGACTTTGGCCCTTCTGTTTTCTTTCTGCGTACCCTTATGGAATCTTTACAGGCCTCTTGATTTGCCTGCCCCTCTTCCAAAGAGTATAAACTATTTTTTTTTCCTGAGTTCAGCCAGGCTGGTCTTCCTTCACACCAGTCCATCTTTTAGCTCATGTTGTTTTGTATTTGACTGCTGAAAATTATGAGAAGATGCAGATAGTGCAGTTGTGCACAGGCTTGTTAGGTGAGCTGAGGGACATCCAGTTCCTTTTTTTTAGCATTGTCCAGTGGGAAAGGGATCCTGTATCCTGTGGAAAGGCAGATACTGCATAGTATTATCTGACTCACTTTACTGTAACACGAATACTTACACATGGGTGGGAGACCAGAAAACACAAAAGAGAAAGCTGTAGGCAGCAATGTGTATCCTTGGTGCCTTCTGTGCACGGTGAATTCTTGTGACAACAGCTCAGTGTTGACATGAGCACACACTGGCATCACTCCAGGCTACTTCCTCATTTCTTCACTTCAGGCTGGGTTTTTCCTTAAAAGCAAGTGAGCCAAATGTATATTTTGACAGCACCTAGAAAACTCAAGCAAAAACACTGCACCTACTGAGTAAGCCACCATGCAATCCTTGCCCTGAAGAGCTGCTAACTACCAAGATGTTTTACTATGAGAATTATATTGTTTTATTTAATGTTTATGTTCTGTTAATGTTAATTTATGTTTCATGTTTTTTTCTTAAAGTTTTAATGCTGAACTTAGTTACACCAGAATCCAGCTTTTGTTTGAAATAAAAAAAGTCCTGAATTTCCCAGAAGAAGCAAAAATCCTTTAAAAATGGAACTTGTATATATTCTAATGGCTGAAGGTGCAGACAATAAATGAAAAGGTGATGCTTATTACTTGCAAAGTAGTATGAACCTGGGTGGCAACTGTCAACACCTTCTTCTTAACTACAGGCATGTAATTTCTACTGTCTGGTTTTCAACAAATGTGTGCTTTTTCCAGTTGCATGGTATGTGGTAGTGTTTTGGGAACTAAAGAGTGGCTTACAAAAAGGGTAAATACATACTAGTTAAAATGAATGGCAAGCATTATTTTACAGCTCTACAACCGAGCACTCTAACAAAGACTTGTCCTGTCTGGAGATGTCATGTTTGCCATTATGTTACAAAGTCAGTGATGAAATAGTGGAATTCATTGCTCTTGGGGATGAACCTGAAAATTTTGTGAAGTTTTGCTGCATGTTGAAATTTATCACTTCATTATTGTAGATACAGAGAATGTGGAAAGCAACCTAGGGAATTACCTTTCATGTTTTTAACTCACAATTTTTAAATTTTTGTGGCGTTAGGACATCCTACCAGGTCACCATTAATAAATAGGATGCAAAATGTCCAAGCATTACAGTATCTTTTAACTTGGTATAGGATGAAGCTGAAATCCCCCTTACACATTGATCTTAGATGATCACAATCCTCAAGGTAATGAGTAAAAAAAAGGCATTGTTTCTTCTCTTTCTCTGTATATTTTCTTTTGGGGAGAAGGTTGAGAGCAAGGAGGAACTTTGTTTTGCCACATCCAATGGCAAAGCAGAAACAGGATCTTCTGCATTAGACACCTGATGTCTCTCAGGTATGAAGCAGGCTGCACCTCCACCCTCAGCAGTGTCTGCCTGATCCCTTAGGCACCAAGGGCCCTACTTCAGTGGCTGCAGAAATCACACTCTGGAGCATACTCCTACTGTTTTGTTGTTTTGGGTTTTTTTTTTTATCTTTGCAATCAGGGTGTTTACTTTAATCTCGGGCTCTTACAGAGCACAAACAGCAGGACATGTTCTCCCCTGACTCCACTGGTATGAATTGTCTTGACCTCTCTTCCACAAGATGATACTTTTACCTCCCAGTAAGGCCAAAGGAAGCTGGTTTGCTCCAGCAGGAACAGCCCGTGCCTGCAGTTCATCCAGAGGTCCAAGCACACTGGGGCAGCCTCCTGTTGCTCTGCCCAGCGTGGGAAGCTGGCAGGAACGAGGCTGGGAGGAACAAGGCCCCTTTCTTAGCAGGGAGTCGGAAGCCAGACAGCAAGAGCTCTTTGGAATAGGTCTTTACCCGAACTACCAAATTACTTTGCACAAATCCTTCAGATCTTCATACATACTTCACTGTATACTCCTATGACCAGTACCAAGTATTTAATTACATATTTTAAATGTAATTTATCTCTACAAGTAGGTATAATTTAATAATATTTCAATTATTTTCATATGTAGACCACAATATGCATGCTGTAGAAAAAAACAAGTGATCTTTCACCAGCTCGGGAAAGGTAATACAGGAATGACTCCATCCTAGAAAAACCAGATCAACCAGCTTTTCTGCTAAAGCCTAAACAAGCCTAAACACACTGGGGAGAATAAAATCCAAAATTTTCTTTGTTTCAAATCCCCAGAACCACAGTTTGGCAGATAGGTAGAACAGCATTGTGCTTCATTTTGCAGAAAATGCACAGTAATAAGGCTTGTGTTGAAGCTGTCACTGTCAAGTGACATGTTGAATTAAATATGGGGAATTAACCTTTGCAGCCCTAGGATACACATCTCACTGAGCAAGCATTTGTGAAACATTTAGACTTTCTTAATTCTTATGCCCACGCTCCATTTTAATTTGGCATCAAACCCAGCAATGATAGCTAATACACTGAGTAGCTGTAACAACCACACAGAATTTTTACAGAACTCAAATGCAAGTACTACTGCTCTTGAAATTCAGCCTTTTATACTGTTTTGCAAAAAGACATTTCCTGACTGTTAGAAGACTATATGGAGCTAAACTCATATTGTTTCAATGTAAAATTAATAACTGTAGTGTAAAAGGGTTTACTTGGATTTAGCAAAGGAAGTTGGTGGGTGTGAGTTCATGACCAAGGCTGAAGGAACTTCCCCCAGCTGTGGGGAAAACTGGCAGAAGATGTTCAGCCTCAGCCTGATGCAGCAATATGCAGCTAGGAGGGAAAAATAGAAAGTGGAAAACAGCTTCTCACTCAGCAGGAGCCAGAATCATGAGTTTAGTTGCCTTAAGTGCATCAGAAATAGTGCCTAGCAACAGGACAAGAGGCAATGGGCAGAAACTGGTGCACAAAAGTTCCACCTGAATGTGAGGAAGAACTTCACTGTGTGGGTGACCAAGCACTGGAACAGATTGTCCAGAGAGGGTGTGGAGTCTCCCTCACTGGAGATATTCAAGAACCATCTGGATGCAATCCTCTGCAATGTGGATGACTCCACTTGAGCAGGGAGGTTGGACCAGATGACCAGTTGACTATGATCCGTCCCAACCTTACCCATTCTGTGATTCTGTGAGAAGGAGGCTCACAGGAGGAACTGTGACTACAGAAGTCCAGCCTTTCAGCGGACATTGAACTAGGACCTCAAGCATGAGCAGGGATGAGCAGCTTCTGTAAGAGACCCTGGCTTGTGCCAAGTACACCACTACCTGGGAACTGGAAACAACTGGCCATCAAAAAAAGCAGACGGGTAAAGGACAGGCTCTCACTGACTGTTGTTATACCTGCATCTTGGGGTGAAGCATCTCACTTCAAAGAGCAGTCACCCAGCCACGAAAGAAGTGCAAATTGTCTGGGACTGGTGCAATCCAACGTAAGTGGAGTAAGTAATACTGTCAGAAGAAACTATTTCATGCCTTCTGAAGGAATTACCTGCTTGCTCCTTGCATTAGGGGCTGATTAACAATCCAGGCTCTGCTTCCACCTTGTGCATACCCAAAAAGACACTGAATTGTTTTAGGCAGAAAGAGGGGGAAAGGAAAAGATTTCCTGATTCGATGCTTTGCACCAATAGCCCCACATTTGTGGTGGGCTCTGGTACTGCCATGCTGTGCTCAGGCGATCAGGGTAGGGTTGTTGGGATACAGTATTGTGTGGAATCACTTTCCCTTGCCACCCCAAAGGAAGTCTGGGCAGGAACAGGAACAATGTTGTTGCATCCAGAGATTACAGTGACATTCCTACATGGCAGTGCTACATGGCAGATGGAAGCACCATTTTCTGTCCTTCCCATTCTCTAATGTTCATTTTCACCTCTTCAAGTGGCCACTGTGCACATGCACTAAATCCTAACAGCAAATCCTAACAGCTCAATTCATGTTGCTTCTAAATACCTATGGACTAAGCATTTTCACAATCAGAATCCAGATCATGACACTGCTGCTTATCTGGAGTTTAAATGTATTTTTCTAAATGTGAATAATAAACATCACTATGTTGTTCGTTAAAAAGAAATTAATTCAATTGGAAATTAAATAATTCAATCACAAATAGTTATTTTACAAAAACTGAACTGTCCTCGGGATGTAATGGTGGAATAATAAAATTATTTTTGGTCATAATACTAGCTTTTTTTAAAATGGTGGTAGTTTTCAATTTTGGGCCAATTAACAGTATTGAATATGGAAATGTGTTTGTGGTTTTTCCCTGATCATGCAGAGGTGAGTTGAGACACTGGGAGGGGATGAGGGTGTATCCTGCTACACTGAATAAACACCGTGAGAACAGACAGGATGGCTGTGTGGAAAGCCTGTGACTCAACACAGCTGTGTGGATCTCCTCCTCACATCCTTCTTAGTATGGGGAGTTTCCAAGTTATTTTCTGGAGTCCTGGCCAACTGACATTCCTTTTCCATTAAACTCACTTCTTTGTGGACACTGGGCTCTGCTCATAGACAGACCCCAATCCCATGGATAAAATTAAATAAATAGTTCAAATCTCTGTGGTTTTTAATGAATAATCCCTAAGTAGTACAAAAGCAGTTCACTTCCACCTCAATGATAATGATGGCAAGAATTCCCAAAAAAACAATCTGAAAACCACTTGAATTATGGTGAAACAGTATTTATTGGCGCTAGAGAGGGGTTACACCGAAAGTACGAAAAGACCATATATGCTGAAAACCAGAAACACACATCCCTTCTGTGTTAGAGAGCTGGAGATGCCAAGTTTCTAACACAGATTTCTTTTCTTCTAATATGCCCATCCTCAAGCCATGACTAACAGTAAGGTATGTCACAGGGTAGCACAGTCCTGCCCTATGCTTCCATGGATAACTTCTGATGCAAAGGCAGTTTAGGAAGTGCTAGCACCTCTCTCAAATTGTGAGCTTTACTGCCATCCACTTTGTGGGTGTTTACCCAGCTGAACCCACAGATCTTGCCCAGACATAACACAGTTGTTCTCCCTGGAGTTGTTCCACAAGTCCTCTCCTTCAGCAAACTTCAGCCTTTGCAGGAATGCAGAAGGAAACACAGAGAAGAACTGGAAGATAGTAGAGTGGAACCTTAATGACATCCATAATGCCACATGGCCATACTCAACCTACACCTCAAAGAGTCTGAGAACTAGGGCAAATGACCACATTCTTGAAAGGAAAACCCGCTTGCCTGGATACCAGCCACAACAATCACAAGCAGTAAGAAGATGCACAGTAAGAAAGAGGAGGACAAACATAAAATGGTATTGTCCCAATTACTCTCTCACTCAAATATTACATTCTGTTCAGGGAAATTCCCAAGCCAGTTATGGTTTGTCTGTTTAGTAATCCTCAATGGATCTCTCAAGTGTTGCACAGTCTTCCCAGGAACTTACAGAAACCTCTTGCATGCCCAACATCCTTTGTCAAGAAGTTCTACAGGTCTCCTACCTCCTGTGTGTCTTTTGTGCAAAATTTTTTATATTTGAACCTGGTTCTGAGTATTTAAGTGGACAACCCCAGCCCCTAGATGTGTAGTACAGGATATGAACAGACTGAAGTGTTCTCAGCTGCCTAGTCAGGTTCTTTACAAAGTTTATTCAATGCTTTATATCATCTGCCATAAACATTGTTGGATTCTGTCCTAAATTGTTAATGTGACTGGATCACCATATTGTATGTTATGGCCAGCTGTAGGGGTTAACTTAAATCCTATTTTAAGAGCCATTCATGTATTTATTACTTACCTTTCTTAATGTTAATTTCTTGACATACAAGTACAATAGCCAAGCTATTAGTCCCTGCCAAATCAGACAATGCCAAAACAGTAATTCCTTCTACTTGCCATGCTGCCTTTTGAACTTTTTCAAAGGCAAGACTGCTGCCACATGAAATGCCTGACCCACTCAGTGCCCTTGGAGGTTTTATGCACATACCTGCAACACTCCCTCTTTTACATGAACACAAGCATGCCCTCAACTAGACTGGAAAACTAATCCTGTTAAAATTTTGCCTCTTTTTGGAGGGGTGATAGGGAATAGTGCCAGTCAACACACATTGTGAGAAAAAAAACAACTATGACCTTTCAAGTAATTTTTTTCCCCTCCATCCTTCTACCAGATGGCAGTTGCAATCTTTCCCTATCATGATGACCAGAAAAGTGATAATATTTCGTATGATATTTAGATGACTGATAAATTAAGAACATATGTAAATAATGTGGATATGCTGACATATCAGGTGAACAGTCAGGTCAAATGCTCAAAGTGGTCAGAAGTTAATAAATGCATGATTCTGTTAAAATTTTCACAATTACTTAGGAAATGTGGTCAAAATGCCATATTTCATACCTGAAAACTCGCAGAGTAATTCAGACTAGCAGCACATGATAAGCTTCAAAGGCTGCAGAATAAAAAAGGGGAGATACAAACCTTAGATTTAGTTTATCATTCATTTTGGAAAATGATGCTGTGATTTAACAAAACATATTTTCCTATCTATTAAAGCAGTTATGACTTTTAACTATTCAACATATTATCATGGTTGGACTCATTGATCTCAGAGGTCTTTTCCAACCTAGTTGATTCTGTGATTCTTTTATTACAAGTATCAATTTTCAAGGATGAGTAAGAGACACATCCTAAAAATAGAAAGTTGGGCAAGCAACCATAAAGAAAAAAACTAGTTAAAGCACTAGGGTTTTCAGATCTATAAATTTTGTTCTCAAGTCCTCCTTTACTTTACAATGTTGGAATTGTTCATATAATTGTTACATCAGTCAGCACTGTTGTGAATGAATGTCATGTCCGTCTGTTCCAATGAACTAAATTCTTGGCACAGAGGACCTTCTGTGAAGCTCTCGGAAATAATTTCTATTTTTTCTTTGCAAATATCATTTGGAGTCTAGAAACATACTCTGATTAGACAGATCCCAGCATTAGCAAGTGCCATCCCACTGTTGCCATTAAATGGATGCATTCATTCACAACTGAGAATGTCATTACTGCTTGGGCAGATTCTAACTTCCTCTGGAGCCATCAACAATTCCTAGTGTTCATCAATCCCTACAGCTGTCCAAAGCCTTACCTATACTGCAATATTTACATATTGTCAATAAACTGAGGTAATCAAAACCAACACCTTCTAAAATTGAGACGTGCAGAATGCACTGGCCAAATCACAGCTCACATTCTATTGTTCACTTCAGCAGTAAAGCACCACCTGCCTGACTATGGTTTAAGGTAAAGCAAACCTACAGCTTTAACTTGGTGTATGTCTCATGAGACTATTCAGAGGAAGACTGTTCTTCCTTTCACACGACTCTTCCTCAGCCCATCCCTACATCTCCATTTACAGTTTTCTCCTCTGTACATTTGTTGTAGATTTACTTGAATGTTGCACAGTATGTTGTAGTTCTGGCCAGGCCTCAAGACGAAGTGATCCTGAGGGGAGAAAAGAATAGTCTTTCCTGGTCACCACTCATAAATCATTGTTTTCCCCCTTGATTTGTGGATTTATTTTCCACAGATATGCCCTAGAGGTGAGCTAGAAGGTGTAGGAAAAAGTCCTCTTCTGAGTTCTGGGAACTGTGGTGTGAGCCTGCCAGACTTCAAGAACTGTTTGGATTATACTGTCAGGCACATGGTGTGACTCTTGGGGATAGTTCACTGCAAGGCTAAGAGTAGGACTTGATGATCTTTGTGGGTACCTTTCCAACTCAGCATATTCTGTGATTCTGTGAGGAGTAGTAACTGTGTCATAGCAGAACAACTCTCAAAAAATACGTGCTTCTAATAAACTGCAAATATGGAAGGGTTAGTGGAAGCAGATGCATGAGGGAGGCAATCCCATTCTGCAGGTGGTAGGAGCCGGAGAAATTATAGAAGTGAACAAGGGCAGCAGAGGAGCCAATAGTCAGGCTAACAACTGCATTAACATGTCTGTAGGTTATTTCTACAGTGGGTTACTTTTACTACAGATGGCTGATAATATGCCCACAAGGCAGAGAAGGAATCAGTTCAAAAAGGTCATGATAAAGCCAGGAAACTGTTTTGATTGTATGGCTATTCCCAAGCTGGAATAGCTCAACACAGGCAAAAGGACAAATCCTTAGAGACGGTTTTGGAATTGCATTGTTTAATTGCAGAATTATTTATGCATTTCATCTTGCTGCCCAGAAAGAGAACTGAAAGCTTATAGTACCCATAATAACCACTTTCTTTTTCTGACATTTTTGTTTTAAATGTTTTAAATACAAACAAAAACAGGGACAAAAAAGTACTCCGAGTTATCTTCACAGACACAATATACTACCTATCCCTCCTGGAAAAAATGTAAGTTACACACACATGACTATGATCATGTGTTTAATACACAGGATTCATTTCTTATAGAGCTCTTTCTTGTCAGAGGATACTAAAACGTATGGCAGCACTGGCCACCTACACAGATTTTGTTTTGTGATTCTCCACTTTCCAAAATCTGGCTATGATTTAGTCAGCTCCCAAATCTCTGAGATCACATTTTGATACTGCTCTTTGAAGGTGACCAGCTGTGTGGTTCAGTGTCACTCTCTTCATGTTCTTTATGTCAGACTCAAAATGCACAATTATCCCCAGTGTACACCAAACTTTGCAGGTTTTGACTCGCATTTTTCCACATGGGGTTTCTCAGAGGTCTACTGCCACTCTGAAACCTAGTTAGTGTTCTCTCTCAGTGCCCCACCTGGTGCTTCTCCCTCTGGGCTCCTGGTCCAGGTTGGAAGAACTGCTGTCCTCTGTGTGGTGGGGAAGCAAGAATGCAGAGGGGCTTGAACAAGCTTCTCTCCCAAAAGGCAAAAACATGATGGATCTCAGCAGGATAGCTTATTGTTGCCTGACTCATGATTGCTCAGTAATGAGGAGCATGACCTAAGGATCTAGTGTCTTCCTAGCCAGAATGAGATTAGACAGGGCCTCGATAGCATTTCAGTAGCCCTTTTTTTTTTTTAACAAAGGTACACCACTGTAAAAGCACTGAGGGTGACTTACAAGGTAGAATACCATGTCAAATCTTACTGTATTCAGAATCTAAACAAGAGTAAGACCACTGAGGTCAGTGCAATAAAAGACGGCAATTTTTTTTTTTTTTTTTT
>VXBX01009243.1:0-12690 GCA_013400415.1 Scytalopus superciliaris
CCTTCAGGTCTGTCCCTTGGCACTTCTTCAAGGGTTCTGGGCCTTCTATCTTGCTTTGACTACAATATATCTTATTATTCCCTTCCAGGTGTATGTGGCCCAAACAAGATGTTCTTGCTAAAATCTCTTCCTTGAAAAAAATGTTAAACAGAATTTCAAGAACATGGCACAAACCACGAGAAAGGGGTTTAGTAACTGTCAGCTGCTACCTTAAGTGTGAGAAACTATACAGCTATATTAAAATCTACAAATATATAAAAATCTTAAGGCATCATTACAATTTTTCTTTAAATGCCAATTTCCCACTCCAAGACTTAAATGGGACTCATTAGCAATCAAACTGAAGAATGTCATGTACATTTGCACTGAGATGAATTTTTACTGTTGAAGAACCACGTGGGTGACACTTTAAAATCAATGGTGGCAATGTTCTTTTTTTCCTGAAGATCTCCTGAAACATACTTGCCAACTGAAGTCAGATATTGAAAAAAGCCATCCTTAAAAAAATATTCTGACAAAAATCTCTGAATTGTAATAATCTGAATTAATGGAATATGATTATTTATGTCTTCCGAAAATGAAAGATCAGGTAAGTAATGCTGTATTTATCTCCACCTTGTTGACCATTTACTAGCACTTGAGCTACTATAAGAGCAACTGGGGATGGGAGTAGCTTCATATCTCTTTTGTCTACCTATCAAATAAAAAACCACAACAATTAATATTTTCAGAAATTTTCCAACTACAATAGGACAATCTCTTACATTTAACATTTTTTGTGGTTTAACCCCAGCCAGCAACTAAGCATCACACAGCTGCTTCCTTGCTGGAAGGGTAAAAGAAAACTCATGGGTTGAGATAAAAACAGTTTAATAGAGAAAACAAAAGCTGCATACACAAGCAAAACAAAATAAGGAATTCATTCACTACTCATCAGCAGGCAGATGTTCAGACATCCCCATGAAAGCAGGGCCCCATCATGGGCAATGGTTACTTGGGAAGACAAGATGCCATAAAGTCCAAACTTCTCCCTCTTCCTTCTTCTTCCCCCAGCTTTACATACTGAGCATGACATCACATGGTATGAAATATCCCTTTGGTCAGTTAGAATCATCTGTCCTGGCTGTGTCCACTCACTCTGCATGTGCCCCCAGCCTACTCATTGGTGGGGCAGTGTGAGAAGCAGAAAAGGCCTTGGCTCTGTGTAAGCCCTGCTCAACAATTGAGCAAACATCCCTGTATTATCAATCCTGTGTTCAGCACAAATCCAAAACACAGTCCCATACTAGCCACTGTGAAGAAAATTAACTTTATCCTAGCCAAAATCCAGCACAACATTTACCAGAACAGCTTTGCTGTTCAACCAAATGAAAAAGCACTGCATCCCACACAAGTTTCATATCAAGTTCATAATCAATTCCACGTCAATTAGCTCCGCAATAATTCCATTGTTATTGGCAATCTATAAATAACAGGCATGAGTTCCAATAAATACTTTCCTCAAGGTGAATGCTTGTGGGAGTCTTTAGCTCAGGGTCAGTGTTTACTTAAGCTAGCTGAGAAAAGACCAAAGAAGCCATGAGAACCAAGATAAGCTTGCAGTGAGAAAGGAGAGAGAGTTCAACAAGTAACAACAGTGAGACACAGTGAGCTAATTGTTAACCAATTACCTCCCGAATGAAGGTTGATAGACAATGCCCTAGAGCCAATCGTTTTGCATATAGAAACGTGTGTTCTGTAGAAAAAAGGTATATATACCTGTAGAGTTTTCAAATAAAGTTGGAATCGGATATGCATCACGTTGATGTGTTAAGTCCATTCTCGCTCGTGGAAACCCACCCCGGCAAATGCTCCTCCACTATTCCCCTGGGTTCTTTTATCACTTTCCCTTCAAGAAGCTGGAATGAACACAAAATTGCTTCCATTTCCTAGTCCAGCCTTTACAACATTTTTAGCTGTTTAACATTCCTGAATACAAAGTCTCTTTATCCATAGCATATACAAATATTTCACCCTCCTCATTCAGATCACTCTCAAAGGCACAGTTTTATAGCAAGGGCTTTAAACACTAATTCATGTCAGCCAAAAGTTTTCTCTATCACACTGTTATATATCCAGTGAGAAAAATTATCATGATACCAGTGATGAAAAAAAAACAGTCTTCAAAAGTCCCATAAATGCTGGTCCCCAAATGTGTTTTCTCTTTTCAACTTCTTGTGTGAAACAAAATACATTGCTAGTACCAGATGATAAAGTATATAAATTTAAAATAATACCTTATTTGGAATTAAGAAAACATTTATTAGAGGACATTACTTCTCCACAGGGGTACAGAAGGAAAAAGATGAATAACAACTGATACAAGTTTCAGCCACTTAACATGAACAGAATCAGATTATCTTGTTTTCAGAATAATCAGCCTGAAAAAAAATCTGTAAAATATTTAACATATTTAAATTAATTTCAGAAGCTACAATAAGACAATAGATACACCACTGTCAGATAAAATCAGTGGATCATCTGCCATAGACAAAATGAAAATATTTAAAGGAAACAGGAGGAGCACAGTTTGAAACACTGCAAAATATGAACAAAATGTCAGTGTAGAAACTGATAAGAATAAATAATAATGGTTTTAATGGAAAAACAACCTAGAGAAAACATTTAGCTTGTGGTAAAACAATCTTATAGAACTTTTGTCTAAAATAACTTGAAAAAAGTGGGTAAAAGTACAGAATCTAATTAAACTAACAGACATTTCTCTTCACCTTTTGCTCTCAAACAGGATAGAAAAAAGAAAGTCAATTCAGAGTTTAAAGGGGGAAATTATTGCCTTTACAGGTGATACCATTTAACTTCATCAACATGCTACAGCAAAGGACTATAAATTGCTCTTCTAGATCTCACTATGTACAAAACTTAGTCTCTCTGATTGCTTAACATGCAGTACATTGCAACAGACACTAAGAAAAAAATCTCAGCTTCTTTCCAAAGAGCTGGTGAATCAAAGAACATAGTTTCTCAATAACTTTTTATATGTTCAAAATTATTAAAAATAGCACCCACAGTAGACTTCTATAAAAATGTTTCTGTGTGTTCCAGTGACTCTCCTTTATTTCTAATTGTTTAGGACAATGATGCTGCTTTACCACTCACTCTCAGTACTGCATTAATTCTAAATATCTTTATACTAGAGACTTGGAGCTGGTACTAATATTATTTAGCTTTTAGCTATCACATAAATGGATAATACATATAAATAGCTATGTCAATGCTAAGAGATCTTTTTAAAAAAAAATCCTTCAATGGAAACTTTAAAGCAGCATAACATGAAAAAATTACATAATGATTTATCATGCAGAGCAAGTCAGAGAAAATACAATTTTACAATATTACTCTTAAAATATAACCAGATTTGTATTCTAAAACTGAAGTTTCCTCAACTAACGCTATTCAACACGTTTTGGTTTTTTTTTCCCCAAAGAAATCACAAGAAAGGAGATGGGTCAGTCCTTCCCAATCCAAAACATCTGTTCATAAATTGTGAAGAGATATGTTCAACTGCAAGTATTTTTCCCCATTTTTGGCAAGGATATGTATCTCAGAATGAGTTCTGAAGACAAAAGTACTTATAGTTTCATTCCCTAAACTGTGAAAATATTAGGCAAATAAAAGGACATCACTACCTCACAGCTGAGGCAGACTGCTGACCTCCACTTTCCACTCTGCTCATAACATGACTCTGGGCTGAGACAATGAAGCAGAATGAAAGAGGATGGTGCAGGGGCATCCCAACAACAGAGAAGGAATGGGCTGCTGAGCATAGCTGCACAGCACAGTTACTTGGTACACTGCACCCAACCTGCAATTGCCCCCACCCACAGGGCAAAGACCTCAACAGCCTCTTTGTGGAAGATTACTGGGCTATGGACAGCTTTGGCCTTNCCACCTCTTCATCCCAGGGCCCCAGGGACCAGCACAGGTGTCTACCATCCCTGCACAGATGGCAGACCTGTGATGGTCCCACCCCCCCTCATGTCTCACCTGGGAGCCAGCAGCACCTCCTACCCCTTCCTGCAGCCTCTGTGGCCACCACTTTTGTTATTTATCAAAAATATGTAATTTCTACATGTTCCTTTTCAGGGTGAAGTAAAGATGGTCCATCCACCTGAGTCAAGACCAGTGAATTTTGTCTTAATTGGTAGTTTTGATGATGCACCATGATCATGAGCCTCTTGGTGTCCCTACGTACTACTGGCCCCTAATAGAAAACTGAATTGTGGTGACCATAGTGTACATAGTGACATCACTTAATGATCCACAGTCATTTCTTATTTCATAGTTTAAAAGACCCATACAGTTAAAATGTTGCAATAGTTTGTAACTTACTAGCAAATATCTGCACAATATCAACAGCAGTTAAAAGTGCCCTATTTGATAAGGTGTGATCAGTCTTTTCCAGCTGGGAGCTGGAGAGAGAGAGACCCATTGATAACTCGTAATTGCCCTGAAACCACTTCCCACATGTACTCAGGGGGAAACCCATAAATGTAATATTTGCAGCATTTGTCAATTCTTGTACTTGATAATGGTGTTAGCACTTCTTGACTAGTTTTTGCCACCACACCTTCCAAAAATGTTGATTTACTTTCATATCTCACATCAGATAAATAGTTTTCGAGGCAGATGTCTCCCATTCCGAGACTGGTTCCTCTTCACCAATTCTCCTAGATATTACCATAACTGTTTTCAGGTCCCAAAGTGATGGAACTTTGTCATCACCTGCTGTTATACATAGTTTTTCAAATTCTCTCTAAATTTCCTCTTCCTTCATAATTACACTTATTGTTTCATCTGAAGACTGTGTGATCCTGTACAGTCTTCAGGCTTGCATACTGAGGATTAGTCCTGACAGTCTGGTAATACCTAGGCCACCATCTCCTGTGCTGGAATAAAGGGTGGCATTACATATACTTGAAGGTAAATGCAATCAGTCCTTGATGGTAGATCTAATTGCCAAATCAAAAGACTTAAGGTCCATGGCTTTCATATCAGCCTGGTCTGCCAAATAGATCAATCTGGGGATAGTACATCCTTTCAAGATGTCTACCTTCTGAAATGGTTTTAAAAGTGCCTTTTCAATCTGATGTAGCCAATCTTCCAATTTTCCTAGTAAGTCTGGTTTTGATATTCTGACACATGGATCAATGCAAAATCCCAGGTATTTCTCAGTTATCAGGATCAATCATATTGAGGGGTGTGCCGTTAATTGTCCCCAGTGGACAGTCACTGATGGTATATGAATCCCTGGTAGGCTTGATATAGAAGCCATGGCACTTCTCCCCTTGCACCCTGAGGCCTGTAAGATCACAAAAAGCCTCTAAGATTTCAATATTTCTCTTCATTCCCTCCCATGATCCACTCAACAAAACAAGGTCATCTGCAAAGGTCATGGATGTTAAATTTTTCACACAATGTTGGTAACCACATCCCTCCTCTTCAAGGTTCCACAGCAGAGGGTCCACAGCTAGGTTAAATAGAATTGGAGACATTGGATCACAGACTCCCAATCTGAATCCTGATGGGATCTGACTGCTCATCCTTGGGTCAATATATGTATTGATGTTATCATATATGCTTGCAGTCAGGGTGATAAATATGATGGTCCATACCCTTTCACCATGTCTGGGATGATACCAGAGACCAACCAAAAATTGAACAGTTCCATTAACTGGGAATAGCAGAGATCTATTTTAATAAGATCACTCAAACCAAGATTTCTTTCACCATGATCATGGCTTGGAATGCCAAGTTGTCCACTTGGTCAACTGATCAAAAAAACCCCAATGTTCTGGGCAATCCTCATCTTGACTTGAACACCATGTGCACCTTGTCAAGTGGGATACTGTATCTCAGGGATTCCACATCATCAAGGATTATTGTTAGTGAAGCCAGATGATAGGGAGGAAGCAACTATAACACTGTCTCACTGGGGCAGAGGCCAACTTGATTACCATGAAGGCATTCCAGCAGGACCACAAGGAGGTGTGACCTCTGCAGTTCTGTCCAGCTAGCAGCTATGGTCCTGTCTTAAGAGAGTCATAAATTTCTCCAGCCAGAAAGGTTTGCTGCTCATCCCCCAAGTCCTGATGGCTTAACATAGGGACGGCAGTACTATTTCTCTCACTGTAGAAGGGGCCGGAGAAACGCTTCACCTTATTAAGGAAAGGGTCCTCAACCCCCCCAAAAAAGCAAGCAAACATCACCCTAAGCAGCACCACCACCCTCACCTGGCGGCAGAGGAAACGGAGATCCCCTCCTCACTGGGTTATGAAGGCGAAATTCACCACTAGTTCCACAGAAACAACGAAACCAAGATGGCAATCACCCGCCGACGGGAGAAAGACAGCCTCTTCGGTGGACTACGTCTCCGAGAGCTAATTGTGGCCAGCCTTACTGTTGCAAGAAAAAAGACTACAACTCCCGGCAGGCGCCGCGCGACCCGGCTAGGGGACCTGGAAGGGAAGGCGAAGGGTGGAGCTAATAAATAGTGGCACAGAGCACTCGTCTTGCGTAAGATGGTGGCGGTCGCTATGTTCTAAGTGGCGTGCGTGCTAAACAGAGGTGCACTTGTCTCTCCTTGTCGCCTCTGTGTTGTGGTTCTTGATGCGGGTCGTGGAGCTATAGCGAGGGGGAAGCCCGAGCTTGCGTGCCTCGGCGTCGGCCGGTCGCTGGTGGTACTGCGGGTGCGGAGCGGCGTTGCTCAGGTAGAGCCCTCTGCTCCTGTTTCTTCCGCAGGAGGAGGCTGAGGCTGCTGTGGGCGGGAGTCGCTTGGCTCTTCCCTGATCGGCTATGTCGGACAATCAGAGTTGGAATTCTTCTGGCTCCGAGGAGGACCCCGAGACAGAGCTCGGGCTGCCTGTTGAGCTCTGTGGGGTACTCAGCAAGGTAAGCTGCCTTTCCTCCTCCCCGCAGCCTGTGCCTTTTCCGCATTGCACTACAGTCCCTCCTCCCGTAGCTGGCCGAGGGCTGTCAGCCCCGACTGCCTGTTTCCTCCCCACCCCGCTGCTCCGGATGATCAGACTAAGGCTCCTGTCTCCCTCGGCGCCAGTGGAGGGGCCTGGTGGGGGCGCGGGAGACGCCGTTATGGCCGAGACAGCTGCCACCTGATGGCGCGGAGTCTGCTAGGCAGCCACTCGGGCGTCCGGCGCAAACCGCCTGCGCCTCCTCCCTCAGCTGGAGGCACCACCCCAACCCCGTTGGTCTGAAGGGGAACTCACGTACTTATCTCCGCATCTGCGCAGTGCCCGTCCGTCCTTCCCCACCCCTCGCAACCCTAGAGAGGCAGCGTGAGGAAGCGGTTTCTCGAGGAGGAGTCGAGGGTGCGGCTTTTGCCGTGGTTGGGGGAGGTGTTGGCGTCCGGCAGTCCCTGCTGCCCCCTGCCCCGTATCGAGTTCTCTGGCTGCTTGACGTGAGCTTCTGGAGAGAAGCCCGTGAGGGGGCGGCCAAAGTGCGCGCGTGGAGTATCTCCCCCACTCCTCAGGCTCCTGGCCGAAGCTGACGTTTGGCTCGGGTGCGATCTTGAGCCGCGACATCACGCTTCCCTGCCCGGGAGCTCCTGAAGGCAGGCGCAGCTCGTGGTCACTTCTCGGGAGCAGGCCCCAGCACATGAGTGGCACAATCTTTAGTCCAAATATCAAAACAGGGCCATAAAATGCCCCTACAGCGAAAGATAGGGGGGAGTGGTGAGGAATGGAAGAAAAATGACACTAAAGTTGTTTCCCCCTTTTTAAAAATAAACATCACTTTTTGCTCTTTTACTACTGAAAGTGAAATGACTTGCAAGTACGTGTTGGATGATACTGGGAAACTTTAGGAGTGTTTTAAAGCTGAATATTTAATTACGAAGTTTAAAAGCAGGCGTTTTTTTTAAACAGTACTTTCAGAATAATGCTGAAATATCTTTACAGTTAAAGCACTATGTTTTGAATTTCTTTCCTACACAATAAAGCTAGACACAGACCTGTGTAGAAGGCACAGATCATGGAACACTAAGGTCATAAGTAGGTGCTGTATGCTGAGAAGAGCTGTAATGGGGCTAGTACTCTGTTTTTTGTGAGGGACTCTGAACTCCTTCAGTCTTGAAAATGTTTCTAAGCCTGGAGATGGGAGCAATGGTTATGAGAAAAGGTGGCCCTTGGCTCTCATCTGTAAAATCTTATAAGTCCCAGTGCTGTGTTTTACTTGTATAGCAGGGGAAGCCATGACTTCGGACATTCTGTAGCTTAAGTGCATGCAAACATTTGTGGATGATTGTGCTGGGTGTAGCTGATGCTGCCTTTCCTGGGAGAACACTGAATGTAATATGAATAGTCAAGTATGGTGAAACCTGTTGCAGTGAATATGCTTGAAGGACGTTTACTTTTAGTTAGTTGATGCCTCAGCAATACTTGAAACAAGCTAATTAAAATAAAAGGATAGCATACCAAGGTTTCTGCAAAAGGAATATTTACTTTTAATAATTTATTGTGTATAATTACATTTTAAATCAATAAAAGTAGGCTACAGTTCTCTGTGTATGTACTAGTGTTTCAGTTCTGCCCTTTAGTAAAGAGAAAAGCTTTGAAGGAAATGGAGTAATTTGGTAAGAGAATCTTATTAGAAGTGTATCCTGCAGGTCTCTCTAAATGTTCCAGAACTCCATTGTGGAGGTTTTTTCCAATTGTATTTTCTGCTTATCATTTTAGGGTGAATACAAAGAAGAAACTTAGATGTCGAAGTGTCTTTCTTGAAGCCTGAAAAATATCAGCCAAAGTCTTTATTCTTGTTTTTCTATTAGCTGATCTTTGAATTTTTTTTACAGTGGACCAATTACATTCATGGGTGGCAGGATCGATGGGTAGTTCTGAAAAGCAACATGCTCAGTTATTACAAGTCTGAAGATGAAACTGAGTATGGCTGCAGAGGCTCTATCTGTCTGAGCAAGGCTGTGATTACGGTAAGTGCTATTTCAGTATTGACATCTTGTATGTTTTGGAGCATTACATATTTGTAGGCTAATGTCTGGTGGAAGCAACTATGGGTATGGCAAATTCTTTTAGCTTGTTTAATATTAGTGATATTAGTGCAACACAGTGGAGCCAGGGAAAGAAGTTACTAATAATATGACTTTATTTGAGATTGTAATAAGCAGCTTTTCATATCTGTTATCTTAGAGGCTTCTGTGAGTAGGGATATAGTTTGTTTCCAGAGGAGCCTATGTATAAGTGAAATCTTATAAAGATAAATTTGCCTTAGAAGATAAAGAAGAAAAACATTTTTGTAGCTTTCAGAATTATGGTATGTATTGATTATAATTAATGCTTGCAAAAAAGCATGCAGTAGCTTTTCTGTGTTACTGTTAAATAGTTCAGTTATTTGACTTTGGGAGGAAAAAGGCTGGACTTCTGTGTAGCACATAACTTCCTAGAGCAGTAGTGTTAAATCTTGGTGTTTGTTCTTATTCCACCAAATGTTTTGCTTTCAAACTGAATTGAAGATGGCAAATAAGAAGTTTCTTCTTCTTTACTAATTTTCAGCTTAAAAATAGATTTTTTTTAACACATTTTGATTTGGGAAAAAAGCAAAACTATTGATTACATCAACTGTATGTATTTTGAAAGAAAAATTGTGAAGAAAAAACAGATTTTTACATTTAGGTGTTTGACAGGTATTAGTAATCTGAAAATTAAAACAGATTGCCTAATTTATTTTAAAGCTCTTTTTAAAACTGCTTAAACTTTTAAAACTCAGTCAAGATTTGACTTTTTCAGGAATTTATGGTGCACAGCAACAGCATCTAGAAGTGCTCATTTAAGTATCCTTCTGGCAGTCTGTAGAGGTACCAGTCTAATCAGGACTTCCAAAAAGGTGTCTCGTTCACTAGTAAGAGGCTTAACATGCCAACCAGGCAGAGACAGGAAGGTGGTAGCAAGGAGGTGTAGGCCAAGGGATGTCTGGAAATGTGCTGTAGAGTACATCTCAGCAGCTTGAACTTCAGTTGTGGTGGTGGAGAATATAGTGGTGCTGATATTGTTTTGTTATATTGCACTGTGTGAGAGGAAGTTGGTGAGCTTCTTGTCTTTTGACTAAGAAGTGTGTAACACTGAAACTTCTTGCAGATAGCTTTTTTCCTTCTCTTCTATCTGGCACTTACTGCATCTGGTAACTTGGTTGTTGATTGTTGATTCACCCCCTTTCTCTCCAGTTCTTGAGCTTCTTGAGTACATTAAGAAAGAATAAAAAGTGGGCATATTTCTCAAAATTATTCTGATATTTTAGTTGTTCCATTTTCATTCAGAATCATGCATGGTGGCTGGTATTTGACAGTTTAATTACTTGTAGTTTAATATGGCATATCTGAAACCTGGTAAACTTAATTATTTCTAGTTGCAGTTAGTGATTGCTGTGTAATTATTAGAGGTTCAGGAATGCTATTAAATCATGTGTCTCTAGGATACAGAAATTTACTTTTTCAGAATGAATGCTTCTGGGTTGATAGTTTGGTAGCAAATTGAATAGTTGTTTTTTTAAACTTATGTTTTCAATAATAGAAAATGAATTATGCTCGAAGATAATTGTTTATTCTTCCTGTGGTACATAGTTAATCTTCATGTCCTTGTAATGTCTTAATATAAGTTTTCTAACGTATTTAAATGCATAGGAGAATACCAATAGTTGATAAAATGTTGAGATGATAATGAAAAGCTACTTTTGCTATCAGTGGAACTTATTTGTTACTGTATGTCTTGTGATTACTTTGGTAGAGAAGTTGGATTTCTTACTGACAATGTTCAATAGCACTGAACTGATGTAGTTGGGATTTTAATCTTGAATATTTGTCAACAGTCTTTCACTATACTGTCAGTATAGTTTACCTTAATCTTGCTAATCCAGAGTCAGGCATAGTAACTACCTATCTCCTAACCTTCTGTATTGCAGGAAGTTTTCCTTAAGTATGAGTGGTATGAAATGGTGTTGAAGGTAATGTTTCCTTGTAGGAGAGGGAGGGACTGGATTCTCATGAAACTTTCTTTTAGGTGCTCAGATTAGGTATGCATGTTTGATGGGGGATGTAATGATTTTCTGTGTATAATTAATGCTATTAGTAGTATAGAATGTCCATGTTTCATTGATGTATAAACATAAATTTGGAAAACTGCTCTCATTGTGTAGTCTTACTCTACTTCTAACAATGAAGATAACTATGATTTATCATTAGGCTTAAGAGATGTGAGTGCTGCATTTGGATAGCTACAGTCCTGTCTGGTCTTGTTTTATCATTCCTATCACATTGGACTGAGATTGATAGGTAATTCTACAGGGTTATTTTATAAAATTACAGTTATCTCTCCTCTCTTAAATTGAGAGGAAGACTTGTTAAATTAGCTCATTAAAGTAGCTACTTTAGGTATGTTAAGTGTAGAATTATAATGTTATCTCTAAAACAGATTCCTGTGACAGTAGTCTTTAATTGAATGGAAAACATAGGGTCTGATTGGACTACTTGCTGTATTAATCACCGAGACTGAGAAAAGCTGATTTCTCTGGAATAGAGGACTAAAGGGTGAATATTGTATACTCACTGGATTACATTAAGTAATGAACTGTCAAGAACTAGCCATGTGTATTGTTATGAAGGAAGACAATGAAAGTCAATATATGATGCTTAGTGTTTTTCGTTATATAAATGTATAAGCCAGTTTGTAACAGAAGGAAGGCTTGAATTCAAGTTCTGCTGTGTGGTCAAGGGATTAGAAGGAATTATGGGTATTATTAAAGAGTTGATATATGCACAGATTTAAGTTGTGTTCAAGATAGACTAATAGAACAAGCTAAATTACTGCTACAGTTGGGTGAAAGGTTTTATTTAAAAAAACTAAGCTATAAATTCATGCTCTGGACAGAAATACCATAGCAATAAATTTGTAATAATTGCTAATTGCATGGGGAAGTATTGTTTCCCATTATCTGATGTTGGAAAACTAAGTTTTAATATGAGAGCATTTAATGGAATAGTTCATTTTCTGTACCTTGATAAAGTACTTCCTCAACCTTAATTGCTACTAAAAAGATGACTAGTAAACTAAGACATAGAATACAAGCCCTTACTAGATAGGGGTTTATTTAGGATACAAGGCAATTATGCTTTTAGGCTTTAGTGTGTGCCTTAAATAATCAAATAGTTATATCCAGATTGGTGGAAAATCTTGGGTAAATGGGAGAGAAATCTGAATGGAGACTGTAGACAGCACATCCAAAAAACCCACTGCAGTGTGTACAAGTGTGGTCAGGAATGCTTATTCAAGTGAAAGGCCTGAGGTGATTGTATTCTGGAGAGGAAAATGCTAAAGAGCAATAGAAGAGTGAGGGAGAGAAAGAGTTGATGCCTAGGAGATAATGAGAAGGGGCTGCTGTTGGTGAGACAGGCAGAAATTGTTTGGAACATGGAATTCTCCTGGACAATTATTTTTAGCATTCACATACTCTGTACAAATTTGTATATGAATATTATGGTCTTTGAGTTACCTGAACCAGCAGTGGATGAGTTGATGTTCAAAGTGAAAATGTCAGAATATTGTCCTGTATTTATCAAAATACTATATGGAGTACTAATATCCTTGGCAAGTCATTCATGGCTAGGCTTCGCGA